>VOQJ01006542.1:96598-129083 GCA_015052665.1 Apistogramma diplotaenia
TGTGTCTGTGTTTGTGTTTTTGTGTGTTTTTTCTGCAAAACTTATAATTTCTTGGTATAGAAGTTTATATATGTATGTGTGTGTGTGTGTGTGACTGTCAACCAATAATTAAAATAAAAGTTATCTTCCAATGGCACTTTAAGGGCACATTGTGCATCAAAAATATTAAAGATCCTTTAGCAGCCTTTCAAATCGATGCCAGGCATAACTGTTGGAGGCCTGCCTTGCTCATGCCAGCAAACACCCACCATGATTTCTGTTTTTGCCTTTTGTTTCAATCTACTTTGGCCAACACATAACATGAAACCACGCACACATACACAAAAAAAGAACTAAGAACTGCATCTCTGGCTGACTGTTAAAAGTTCATTCACACTGGGTGCCAGAATAGCTCATCGAGCTGAGCAGGCAGCCAGCACATATGCTAAAAAGGCTACTGCGGGGGGCTCGGGTTCAGATCTGCCATGGGATATTTCCTGGGTGTTGTTCTCCCTGCTCTCTGAACTCTGTTGTCCTGTCTGGAATAAATGCTTAAAATCCTCCTGATTAAGATTATGCACTATGAGGCATATTAATAAAAAACACCCAGGTTAAGAAAGTGCTCAGTAGTTTGGTCTTTCCTGAAAGTTGCTGTGGTTCATCTATGTTGTAGTTGCCACAGGATGTAGGCTCCTTTAACAGAGTGGTGTGCTGCCTGCTTTGTGAGGGGTGATTTGCAAGCGCAGGTCTTGGTAATTGGTTTTGGACGAGCACCAAGCACCCTATCCCTTTTTTCACCCTCTGCTGTGTTTGTGTCCTACTTTTGCTCTATACTGTGAAAAAAGGGAAAGCAAATAAAAACATCTGTATCTCTTGTTGCGTGTTGTTCATTTCCTTTCTGCCGAGCTGTCAGTGGCATTAAATCCAGTGCAAATGTGCAGCATGAAGCAGATTATTTGTGCAGCATCTTAGAGTCTCAGCAGATCTGCTAATTGTATGAGACAAAAGCTTCAGCACACAGGCACAGCTGCCTAGTTATGCAAGCACCTGGAGGACAAATCAAATGTTTTTCTTTTAAAGAGACTACCGTTGAACAGGTTTCAACCTGAACGCATTTTGCAACATCTTTCCTCAAAATCAACCCAGCAGAATCTATTTTACACTTTACTTATGCAAATTACACAGCCTACATTCTATTTTTGCAAGCAAAAACGAGCTAGTGTGTCCCTGCAGTTGGATATTTACACCCAGCTTTGCAGTTTATGTAATGTACATCGATGTCAACTGGCAACAGGTTCCATATGTTGCACACATAACAAAAGACACTTTCTGCCATGCATGAGTTTATAAAAGTTCCACTTTACTGATCGTTTACACTGAAAATACAGAAACACAAGCACTTGAGCTCAGTGCACTGTAAAAGCCGTTAGAACACAAACAACTCAAGGAACCCCCAAGCCAGCCCACCCAGTGGCTGTACAAACTCCACTCTCTGGAATCATAATTAACCTAATAAAATACTACAGTTGGATTGTCAACGAGCTTAATGAATGTCAGTCTTGGGATAAATGAACACATTAACAATAAGCAACCAAATAATACAAAATGAAAGAGGGGGGGGGTGCCCAGTGTCTCTCATGAGTCCAACGATACCAAATCTGCTCATGGCTCATATAGCATAATTTATGTTTTTCTATTACCAAAACTCTGTTGCCTTTTCTCTTAGTTTAGATATGAACAGTAGGCCAGCACAACCTGCTGCAGCTTCATCTAAAAACAGCACCATCTAGGGTTCAGATACTATCATAGCTGCAAACACCATGGCCCATGAAGGCAAACCAGGAGCTGAGCATAAGGAATAATGTCAGTCATCTTGGTGTTACTAAAATTGCGTGCGCATAGCCAACACAGGTGCAAACGCTGAAATGGTTTAAATTGGGTGGAAGCAAAAACTTTTCTGGCACAGTTGTAGGCCTTACAGCACAGTCAAACCACCAATTTACAAAAATGCCCGTTCTCCTAGGAAAACGACATCCTGTGAGTCACCTGTATGTGGGGATTTGCTTCTGTTTGAACATGATGCTTTTCTGGGCCCAGGCAGTCTTCACACTGCCTCTAAAGTACTTGTGTAGTAAGAGGGCTGTCCTGGCTCATGTGGAAAAGAGTGTGTAGGCAAAAGGTGGACAGGTGCAGTGGTGTTTCCTCAAAACTTTTTTTTCTCTTACATTGGCTTATATGGACATTTGTTTATATAACTGCCTGCCTGCAGCAGCCCACGCCTCCCTCACAAATGAGCACCAGCAAAGCAGAAAGCATTCAGAGGTTCAAATAACTAAATGCAACGGTTTGGGCTTTAAGTTGTTTTGAACTAGATCATTGTTTATTAGCCCATGGTGTGTGTTTGTTAATTACTCCCACATTAGCTGCATGCATGTACTCATTTGCACGGTTGTGGTTGTGGCCTCTGAGCATCTCTAGTTCAGTAGGTGGAGCTGAGGAAAGCTTCCTTAAGATCTGCTAAGCAGTAGACCGTGAACAAATATGCTCTACATTTATTCCCCCAGACTGTCTGGAGGCTTTCAGCAGAATTCCTGCCACTGTTTACCCTTTTTATTCATAACCAGCATCAGCTCATCATCAAAATTCACAAACTCTCCTGGCCCTTTAAGTCGGCCATCCCCAGTAGGTAAGCTTTAAGGGGGGAGGGAAGTTGCTGAACAATGGGTCCAAATCGTCACCAGCTTTTCACACGATGGGGCAAGTAATGGCTCATTTGATCACACAGCTGGGCATACATCTGGCAATTCCACTGAAAAGCATTCTGCTCAGACAGCAGAAGAAATGAAAGTAAAATGTATGTGAATAAATGTGCCATAAATGTATTACTGAAAGGATGAAATGTGATGGGATGCTGTGTGCCAGATTATACAGGAAGCTTTAAACAGGATTAAGTATCCACTGAAATAGGAGAACAGACAATGTGTATATTTATGACTAGCATCAAGTAAATGCAGGTTAATGACAGGATTCGAGTGAATTCAAAAGAACTGCAATTACCGTAGACAGTATGACATGAAGATGATGGATAATCTGTAGTAAACGACACACCAACTTATGTTGTGTGGCAAGTGGCTTTATAAATGTCTAACATGGCCTGTAACGTGATGCACAGGATGTTGTGTTGCAGTCACAGTTTGTGTCACTCATGTGTAAAGAAATACAAACGCTGTTGTTCTTACTCATGACGCCGGCGTCAGAAGCCTGTTTGTTGATTCCAGCCCAAAGAACAAATACAGTTTTGCTGCAGCTGTTCTCATAACTCTGTGAAATGTCGTTATGTGTAAGTCAGTGAAGGGATTTGGCAAGTCTTCCTACACACTCAAAAGAGACCGTTCAGACACTTCCAATGAAAAGCCACTACCGTCAAAGGTAGAGAGTTTCAAAGTCCGTACAATAAAATGTGTGACATTCCACAAACACAAAAACTTCATTAGGAGCCAAAATAAATTTAAAGAGGAAACGAAAACTATTGTTTTATTTATTGTTTAGACATCTTGAATTGTTGTAATTTCCAACACTCTAAAATTCATACCTGCAGTTTACTTATATGAAATAGATATTAAAATTATTTAGAATTAAAGCTGGATACAGATAATGTTAATCATTTGAGTGTGATTAATATTCTGTAACTGACTAATTTACATTTTTTATTTTCTCCTGAATAATAAAAATAATAAAGATTTACTGAGAAAACGTTACAAAATGCAACTTTGTGCCAGTTGTTTATAGAAAGAGATTGTAAAGGTTATTCAAAGATGTGTTTAGATAACGGTGCCATAAAGCAAAAGTACATTTTCAGACCTTTACCAGTGCTTATGATAATTGTAGTCAATTTTTTTTCATTCAGGTTTCAGTATGTATGATATTCACTGCATCTTGATAGAGGGGTGGCTCTTATGTGAACATCCTTAAAGAGAGCAGCATGTTTAACATAAACAGTTGTTCCATATTACATATACACACAACACACATTCAGCTCTGAAGGTCACTTTAACCACCAAACTATGAGGTCAAGTTGGTCACTTCCTGATTTGAATATGTGCCAACACACCCCTTTAAATGTACTACTTTGTTAGTCTGCAGTAATTCCCCCTTAAAGATTACCATGCCACTACAATACAACTCAGCATGACTCCCCACTCCCACTATGAAAATGATGAAACTGCGGGACGATTTTATGTTTTTTTTTAATAAAAAAAGAACAATAACTGATGATCAGTTGCTGTAGTTCCTCTGTTTTACACTTCCTGATTCATGCTGTTTGGGCAGTCATTTATTTATTCGGATCTTTTTCTTCCTTTTTCTTTTTTTCCTGTCCTGTAGTTCTGATAGGAGAGGAATTGAGCCAACATTACACCAACAGGCAGACACCCACATTAGGTTATCCCTTTCACACTTCGAGAACTACCCAGATCCACCCACATCCCCAGAGACCGCGCGCGAGAGAGAGAGAGGCAGGGAGGGACGGGGTGGAGGGGAGGGAGGGGGGGGGGTGAGGGACGCCTATTCCCGTGTGCATGTGTATGTCTGTGTATGGGAGTGTGTTTCCGCGAGACAGACAGACGGAAAGAATGTGCGCGCCTCGTATTTCCTCCTGCATTACCACACTGTCTGCACCACACCTCGACTTTTAATTGGTTGAGGAGATATTGCGACTGTGTTTGCATACATCAATTTGGTGAACATGTGAGTTTGCAAAATACCCCCACATGACCGCTTAATAACTTTTAATTTCCTCTTAATGAAAGTAGGGGATCATCCCTTGATGTGTTTAATGAACGGGCGGATGAGCCTGAATCACAAATTAAATGTATCTGACATGAAATAAAACAAACATTTTATCGCTATATGATATTAAATACCAACATAATTATTATTGTATTAATCCATAATTAATACATCGCCACGTTCTTGCAACTGAATCTTTCTGTTCCACGTTCGCACACTGAAAAGTGTTGCGTTAATGTTTATGTGAGGACAATTCATCTCTTTATGCCGTCCCCGTGGCTGCACACCTATTCCGTTGATCCTCTTTCCGGTACCTTTGGCTCTGCGTTGATATCTGCGTAGTTTGGTGTTCATAATCGTTTGTCTCTGTCTCCCTGCACAGATCCCTCCCCTCTCTTCAGGCTCCCTCCCTCCTCCGTGCGCTGACATAGTCACTCTCACACTTCCACAAGCACACGCGCACGCACACAAACACGTCTCCCCCGCACACTCCCCCCGTCTTGGTGCTGTCTCATTCACTTCAGTACTCCATCCACGCACAAACTCCAACTTGGAGCAGGGGGGGCGGGGTTGGATATATACCACCAAGAGGAGGCCACAAGCTACACTGAGACTGGACCCACTTGCAGTGCAAAGACCACAAGCAAGAAGACTCCGAAGCCGGGAGTAGAAGTACCAACATTTATCCTGGAGCTTAGAGAGAAAAGACAAGCGAGACCACGACGTTTGGTTCTGCGGACTGTCTGCTGGAGCTCCGATTCAACCAATTTGTCACTCCGCTATACACCAGTTTCTCTGGATATAGCAACTAAACAAAGTTGGTAGTAAACTCTTTGGAGTTTGGTAAGAGTCGCTTTATATTTCTTTGCTTGTGAGAGTGGACTGCACTGAAACTTGGGATCGACCCTCCTGGGTCGGGCTGGACCTGGCGCATCCTTTTCGCGGCTTCAAACACTGCGAAAGTTTTGGCCAGAGCGCAGATCTCAAGACTTTGAGTCGGGTCAGACTTTGAGAAACCCTCAGCAGCTGCTACCCGAGTCCAGATTGAAGATACCTGGGCGACCGGTTAGAGAGCCACTGACCAGACTTCAAAGACGCGTTTTCAAGGTAAGAAAAGAGCAACGTGTTTTCTCTCTTTGCTTCATCTCGTAAACTTGCTTTCTGTGAGTACATGGTTCGTTTCTATGTTTCATAAGCCCGTGATACTGTTAAAGACATTGGACACTGAAAGTTACAAAGTGAGTGTGAATGAGTGCTGTCCTCCAGCCTCGGAGTTTGCTGTTACTTTAAAGTTGCTGTCCATGGTGCTGAAACTCCCACATCTCAGTGATCTGATGTGCTGAAACGTTCGTGCAAAGTGTTTTTGTTGTATCGCTTTTTGTACTTTTGTATTTCAACTCTTCTTTGTAACACTTGTTTGTTCCTACAACAACCATTACTTTTGCTTCTCACAGCTCTTCTGAACTGTTTTAGCTCTACAATCCTGGAAGTGTAGTAATAGTACTTTGTCATGCCGCTGGCTGAGGCAATCAGAGACTTAGATTATGGCAACAGGTTGTTTGAACTTTTTGCTATGTTTGTATTGTTTAGGCTGCATGAAATATTTGGGTGTGGTCGTGAAAGATGTTAGAAGTTTCTGAACTGTATAATGTAGAATAATTAACTATTGCAGATGCTTACAATACCCTGATCAGCTTAAAGGGTCTGACATCCCTATACAGGAGGATTTCCAACATAACTAAAACTGAGAGTTTGCACAGCAAAAAGAAACGTTTGTATATGTGAAAAAACAGACTCAGTTTATTGCTTGCTATCTGAACACACATACAGCTGTGCCCCAAGATGCATCGAGTTCATGTAAGCAATTGGTTTAGTTTTGCTTTTTGATATTTTTGCTGTCGCGCAGAACGCAGATTTGCAGCAGAGCGATCTCAAGTGGTCTAGTTTCTTGCACACGTGTGCAAGTACTTGCACTGGGTGCAGCAAAAGAAATGGCAAGCAATTTGTGGATGTAGCACAACCCGTAATGGCTTCAGAAATTGCTTTTCTTAAGTTCGGCTCAGCAAAGGAGAGCAACTTGCAAAGAAAAGACAGAGATCAAGAAATCCTGATCATCTGTTATCCTCTCTACTGCACTCAGACATACACACATACACAAATGTATCACTCAAAAAGAAGACTTAGACCATCTACAAAAGCATTTAGACTGAAAAGCTTAAGTTTCACATTTTAATTGATGCAAATCTAGATAGCTAAACTCATCTGTTTTCAAAGTGTAACATCAGATTAAAAGTAATTGGCTTGCCTTAATGAAATTCAACATTAAGTATCTCATCTAGGAGATAATATTCTGGCTAATTTCACCACTATCCTCTTTATCACAGCTTAATATAGGAAAACACTCTTTACTATTTACTATAACTCATGCAGCTTATCGTTACATGACTTTCTGATTCACATAGTCATGTAGTTCTTTATCCTGGTAAAAGTGTCATCGAGATTCCTCCGAGTCATTCCTCTTTTTCAAGAGAGACCTGACCAAGAGCCTCATGCAAATGCATTAACCACCTGTAGGTGTTTGTTAACAGCCAGTGAAAATGTCACTTTTCATCAAATGCCTGCTCTTTTGCTTTTTACATTACAAAGTATCATTGTTTCTTTGCACACGATGTGAGTAAAGTTTGCTGCATCTGCCACCTCAAAACTGTGTATGCCAGCATAAACAGACAGTATGGTGCTGATTGTTATTTTGCACTTTTTCTGTTTTTCACACTGATCTGCAAAAAATAACCCTGTCACCATAACAACAATCTGCCTGCTTTTTAGGCTGCCCGCTATGCAAAAATGTTGTTGACGTTAGCAAATGGAAAAAGCAAGACGAAGGGACAGGAAGACTGGGTGTGGGGTGGATGGGAGGGGGATGGAGGGGGGTGAAAAAGAGCAACACTGATTTTTTCAAAGACAGCTGGACCTTTCTTTTCACTCCGTGTCTCATCCGATGCCCATTCATGGAGCTTCCGGTTGTTTGGAGGCGGGAGAGAGACACCCACCTACACAAAGCCGAGGTCTTTGCTGCGCTGCTCAGAGAGGAGAGGGAGGGTTAGAGAGAGGCAGGGAGGGATGGAGGGAGGTAAAAAGCGATGTGAGGAAAGTAATTATGAGTTCTTTGCCTGAAAAGTGCAGGTGCCTCTCAAAGTGACTGCTGCTATAGGCATCAATTGTGTGGCTGCGTCTCTGAACCACCGTTGCGATTAACCCCTCAGTGACATACAGCTAATACAGGCTTTTACTACAAAGTCTGAAATGGCAAGTTTACGGTAGCATCCTGCACCGAGAAAGCTTCCCATTCCTGATTACAACTTATGCATTAAATGTCGCAGTGGCTGTTATGCTTGGTGTGTTAAACTGACAATAATCAGTCAAGTTCTTAAACATGAAAAAAAAAATAACCCTGAAAGGTGTTGCTGAGCAACAGTGTTTTGTCCTCCCATCTGAGCTCCAGGGAGCGTCTTTGCCATTACATCTGTGAGTCCAGTCAGCTACACAGACTTTGTCGGTGATTGTGCAGCGTTTCTCTAGGCAGAATTAGTCATACAGTGACAAAGGTTAGAGTCGCTACAAGATAAAGAAAGGTCTGGACGAAGCATGCTTGCAAGATTACTAAGACAAAATGAAGAAAAGTAAAATAAATTCTGTAGATGCTTAATGTGCATGCATGTAGCCTTTCTGCAGAGGAGCATTAAACATTTGACTAGAGTAGATTTTAGTGATTCACAGGTATAAAATGTGCATGCATCTCCCCTAACGTGTTTGCTTTTTCCCTAATTATGCAACGGAGACGAGCATTAGTCGCCATAACTGCATAGATCATTTCACTCTTAGCACTGGTATGCAATGCAAAAGCAATTTTAGAAATGCCACAGCAGGCTATGAAATCACACTTCACCATGGACACACTAACCATTTCACTTGTTTACCACTCAATAGCAGGGGTGCATTGCACAAATGATGGAACTAATAGGCGTCTGTGGTTGCCAGTGGCAATGCTCGCACGAACGTCAGACTGACGCACATGATTCGCAGTACAGTTCAGTGTGTGGGAGGAAAGAGCAAAAGCTTGGAGATACCAGCTTGCTGTGAAGGACTGTAATTGCACTGCCTGAGTAATTATGTCCCGAAGAACAGGGCATTTTAGATCACTGAACATACCCCGTAACACTGTGATACAGATCAAAGGCAGACTCCTGATGCATAAATATTAGTCTGACAATAGGTCCAATTAAAATGTATATCATGGATACTGTGGGAGAAATGCATTGTATTTAGAGAAAGCTCCTCTCATGCATACTAATACCTGGTGTTTTGTATTCATTAGAGCATATTGACAATTTTTCCCTATTCTTTATTTCTGTTTTTCTGCAGCTTCCTCTTTAATACAGACATGGAACACTGTCTGATTTACTAAAATTTAAGCATCCAACAATTCTTGAGAGGGGCTAAGAAGATAAGAAAGAGATCTGAGTGCAGTAACTTGCAACAAAGAAGTCAAAGAAACGACCTGGTTAAACCAGAAATCACAGATTTATCAACACCATCCTCTATCTAAGCCGACCCAATGGCGTGGTCAGCTCTTACCGGCCCCTGCGTGGCCCTTGTCCTGCTCTTCTTCGGTTTGACCTCCTGCACTCCTTCTGGACCTGCCTCTCCCACCTGTGCTACCCTGGAACAGAGCCGCTTCTTTGGTGTTTTCACTTCTACGAGCACCCTGCCCTCCACACCATGCTCCTGGACCCTGCAGAATCCCGATCCTCGCCGTTACACCGTCTACATGAAAATCACCAAGCCCACTGACTCCTGCGTGCCACGCCAGATCCGCACCTTCCAATTCGATTCCTTCATTGAGACCTCCCGCACCTACCTGGGCATGGAGAGCTTTGATGAGGTTGTCAGGCTGTGCGATGCTTCAACCACTGTCACCTACCTGGAATCGAGCAAGCAGTTCCTGCAGATGCGCAAGGTTGCCCCACAAAACGGCCTGCAGATTGCGAATGGTCAGAATGATGTTAGTGAGTTCAA
This sequence comes from Apistogramma diplotaenia, assembly GCA_015052665.1. Taxonomy (NCBI): domain Eukaryota; kingdom Metazoa; phylum Chordata; class Actinopteri; order Cichliformes; family Cichlidae; genus Apistogramma; species Apistogramma diplotaenia. The sequence goes on from VOQJ01006542.1 coordinate 106,442, forward strand.
GGCTGAGTTTCTGGTCGTGGGGAAGAGGAACCCAAGCATGCCTGCCTGCCAGATGCTGTGCCAGTGGCTGGAGAAGTGCTTGTCCAGTAGCACCCATGATTATCCCTGTGGCATCATGAACACCCCCTGCCAGTGCTGGGAGGTCCCAAAGAGGAAGCCAGGAAGCTGCTACAGAGGTGGTGTCTATGTTGAGAAATGCCTTCCTGTTCCCAAAGACAATGGACGCGATGCTGAGATTATCAGTAAGTTTGTATCTTGAGTGGTTTGACTTACACCCAAACTAACTTTTGTTTATAGAAATGTGAAAGAAAGTAAAAAAAATGTTCTCCCTTGCTTGTTATTTGCTTAGCAATAACGTTCACTAGGCCAGACTGTTAATGGGGTGGTTAGATAATGTTGTGCAAGACCCCACAGCTCTGCATGTTTTCTGCAGCCCGTCTGTTAGTGTGTGTGTCTGAAGAGGTGCTAAGGGTAATGATCCTCATCTCTCGAGCAGGGCCATAGGCAGAGGTTGTGTACTTAACCATCACAGAGTAATGAGGGATAAATCAAAGGTGTTAGAGAAATTTGCCAGTGCGTGTTCACACCTAAGTGGCAGGACCTCCTGAACTGCACACACAGTCAGCTCTTCATTTGGTCTAGATGCTTGACAATGAAGCTTTGTTTTAGGGGGAGATAGAGGGCATGTTTGTCTGCTAGCCCGGGGCAGAGAAGAACACAAAGACCTCGCAGCCAGCTGGCAGCAGAAATCGAAGTGCCGCACTTGAAATTGTCATAGCAACGCGCCAGTCAGCCCCGCACAAATACACACTCACTCACACACACACCCTGCGCTGCTGCGGTTCACACCGTGAGGTTGAAAGCAAACATTCATTATTTCAAATGGAACTCGCACTGCTCATAAAGAATCAACCTTGCTCATTCTCTGTGCATAAAACATATATTACTCACTTTCTCTTCTTTTATATGAAGTTATTTCAAGTGTGATTAAAAAAAACTTTCAGATACATTACAATAATTTGAGTTTTCAACTTTGCTCAATTTCTCGCTTCTTATTATCTCTTCCTGCAGAGGGCTGGTCTGGCTGGGGCCGCTGGTCTGTGTGCAGTCAGGAATGCGGTGGCGGAGTCCAGGTGCGTAGCCGAAACTGCCAGCCTGAGGATGGTGTGTGTGAGGGAACAGTGGAAGAAGGACGGGCTTGCAACCCTCAGGCATGCATCGGTAAGACCACCTATAATTTAGTCAAGCAGTTAGGAACAATGCTGTAGGTGACAGACATTCAGTGGTGCACTGTTACAATTTTCTAACTCTTTCAGGCAAAGAGCGCAACAGGAGCCAGGGTCTGCGGGCCATTATTGGTTTGAAGAGGGACAATGTTGATGAGTCTAACCATGGTGTTGTTGCCACCCAAACAGGTGAGATAGCAAGCACTTTACACTTTTGCACACTATGACATAAACAAAAAGTGGAAATTAATGCCACTAATTATCACCCTAACCTTTCTGAGCTGTGATGACCCTCTACCTCTAATATATCATGTGCAAAGCAGATGCTACGACAGATGAGTGGACCACCTGGAGTGCATGTTCAGTTACCTGCGGAGAAGGCTGGCAGAGCAGAACTCGTGTCTGTGCTACTTCCTCATTCACCACCCAGTGCACCGGACCCCTGCGCGAGAACCGCCCATGCAACAACACAGTCGTCTGCCCTGGTGAGTGCCTGGTTGCTCCTCTTTAATGTGACAGGATAAGAAAAGAAAAGGAGAGTAAGACCTAGAAAATTGGAGGGACACCGGGCCTCTTTGAAGTATATAATAGAACTAGAAGCCATTATCTCTTAATTAATTTGCTTTATACAACACCAGTCACAAAAGGAAAGTAGATAACAAGAAGCAGATTAGTTATAAAGACATCTCTAAGCTTTCACAAGCTGAGATTAAGAGCCTGAAAAAGTTTGACTGTCATTATCAAAAGAACTTCACTATCTTCCACCTAGCTGACTGCCCCACCTAGTGGAGAGTTTGCAAAATGCACCAGGACGTGAAGAACATATTTTGACATTGATTGCTATAATGTCCTTCATCAAAACACCGTCTGTGTTACCTGTGTGCAGTGGATGGTGCTTGGGATGAGTGGACTCCCTGGAGCCTGTGTTCATCCACATGTGGCCGCGGCTATCGTGACCGTACCCGCACATGCAAGCAGCCCCAGAATGGAGGAGAGCCTTGCCGTGGCCCTGCAAAACAAACCAAGTTCTGCAACATTGCTGTTTGCCCAGGTGAGTCAAGGATCTTTAGATTTTACCTATTTATTTGCATATTAAAAATACACTTAATCCTCATCACATTTCTTCTATGAAAACTGACTCTGACTATGATATTTAACCCCCCTCAGCTAAGTGATTCATAGACGAGTGCTAATTAAGCCACTTATTGGCATCACCATCATCACAAACAGCATCTGTAGTGGCAAGTTGATTTTCCATGTGACGCATCGGAATAAAACCCTCTGTGGGCATTAGTCAGCTTTATAACAACTGCCACTGACTCATAACGTGCTCATGGTCATTCAGCCACCTCCACATGTGCCAAAAAGATGAAACTCATTTTGAAGTCACAACTGCAGTTTGTTAGTCCCGCCTCCCCACTTCTGGTTAAGTCCACGCTTCTATTTGAATTTTCTTAATCTGAAAAAAGTCCTGTTGCAATTGCATTTTACTATCAACAGATGTCTCTGTCTTCCGTAACTAAATTAGTGTTGAAGTCTGACATCGAGAAAGGGCAAAATCATTACTGAGAGATGATTATAAATTCAATTTGAAACTGAAATGCTTAGGAAATTAAGTCATCCTTAGCGGCCCATTCACTGTAATTGAATTCTTTATTTTGACCAACTTTTCTTAAAGACCATGAAGATTATTCCATCTATTTTATCATTTCAGAGCAGCATTTAATAACAATTTTGGTTTCTTTTCCTTTTTTCCCCGGTCAGTATAATTGTGCATTTTATTAGAAATCTGTCTCTTCAGCTAAACCAATTCAAACATGATTCTAAATTTAAGGACAGTGGATGTTAGAGGTTGAAAGGTACATACAGTCATGCTTGAAGGGCAGATTGCTGAGCTCCAACTTTCTGCTTCACTTAAACTCAACAAAAGTAGGTCATGTGAATTGTTAACGTACTGGTGAGTATGTTATGATGCCTCTCGCCTGAGGATCTGCTTTGTCTTCACAAAGCCATAACTCTCTTGCATATATGTTCTTCTGCCTCCCTCTAGTGGACGGATTCTGGAATGAGTGGTCTGCCTGGACTCCATGCTCTACCACTTGCTCCAATGGCACCATGCAGAGAACAAGGGAGTGCAACGGGCCATCTTACGGGGGTTCAGAGTGCCACGGTAGCTGGAAAGAGACAGCCAACTGCTTCCTGAAAGAGTGCCCTGGTACATTCAAGATTCACTAGCTTAGAAAAATAGAAATCAATCAGCTATATCACAGTACAGAGTTCATGGTGTGAAATATTTTGTGTGTAGTTGATGGACGCTGGCATGAATGGAGCTCATGGGGCAGCTGCAGTAAGACTTGCGGTGGAGGCAACCAGCAGAGGCAGAGGATCTGTGAAGGGCCTTTCTTTGGAGGAGAACCTTGCCCTGGTGACGCAAGAGAGCAGAAGCGTTGCAATGAGAAGAGATGCCCTGGTTAGTGGTCCTGTTGCAATAAATAAATGTAGTCTCAGTACAGTGCAACGCAAATACACAAGAAAATAAACTTCCCATCTCATATCACCCGATTCGTTTAACCTTTTAGAACCCCATGAGATTTGCCCCGAGCAGAACACTGGAGATGTTGTGTGGAAGAAAACCCCCGCTGGAGACATGGCTGCCACTGGCTGCCCTGCTGACGCCTCAGGTGCAGTAACGCTAATGCTTGATGTGCTTTGTGTCTTTTCCCTTGGATGTTTAAACCATAAAACCCCCCAACCCACTATGCAAAAAATAAGAATCTGCTTTCTCTTAATAACAGGTCTGATTCTGCGTCGCTGCACTCTTGATGCTATCGGCCTCGCCTCCTGGGAGAATCCAACATACATCAAGTGTGTCTCCAAAAACTATGAAAACATTCAGATCCTGGTAAGACCTGAAAAATAGGTCTTAATTCATTCAAATCCTAAATGCCTCATCTTTTTTTGTAGTACAAGGCTCAGCTTAACCTCTTGACTCCTTGTTCTAGTCAAGGGATTACATTGCCAAAGCACAGATGGGACAAAGCGTGGATGGAGTTGCTGAGGTGATTTCACGCCTCCGATTCTCCTCTGATGAAGGGGCAAGGTACAGCGGCGACATCTTGGCTGCCATGGAAATCTTGAGGAACACCACTGAACTCTACAAGGGAACTAGGCTGAGACTGAGCAACGCCGATGTCGAGGTGAGGACTTGAGACTTGTTAGCAGACTACTCAAAGCACCGGTTTTGGCATTTTCTTACACCTCTGCCTCCATTTAATGATCTGCAGAACTACGTCCAGACAATCAGTAACTTGCTGAAGGAGGATCATCGTGAGAAATGGGAAGAAGCACAGCTGGTACGTGATAATGGGGTGAATGTATGAGTGATTCACAGTCTATTATCATGACATTCTTCAGATGGGATTATGTGCAAGAAAATTACAGCAAGAAATAATTAGATGCATTGATCTACCTTGTAGCATTTCCCAGTTCGAAGTTGTTCTTACAACAGATTGAGCAGAACTTTGACCACCTGTCAGTATAACCCCCCACCCCCCACTTTCATGATGCTTTGTCAGTGTTCCTGCTAAAGCGAGTGAAGAAACAACTCCTACTAATTGAGTTCGAAAAGAAAGACAAGACTTTTAGGTAGAAAAGTTCGGAAAAACAGAAAGCTCCCACTGCAGAGCGTGAACACATGCTTGCGTACAAACTGAAAAACAGGAGGGTGGATTACTAAGGCCACTGCGACAAGAGAAAGCACATCAAGATGACAGCGAGAGAGAGAGAGAGAAGGAGTGAAACTGAATCAGGGAAAATCACTACTCCCACTCTGCAATCTGTGAGCATCCATCCCATCCTACATACTGATGGCTGTTGTAGGGAGACACAAGCTGTACATCTCATGCAAGCACACACCTTGCGCCCACATCGCTGCAGTTCTGCGTCAGAAACACGCAAGTCGGGCAGCCCTCCCTTCTGCTGAGCAGGAGAGAGAGGATAAAAAAACCTCAGTATGAATCAACAGCCTGCCCATTTATGGCCTTAAGGAAGTTCTGAGGTTGCATAGCAGCAAGAAGTTTTTTTTTTTCCTTCTTCTTTTTCCAGTCCATTGCAGAGCTCTCTGAAAGAATAATCACTAGCCTAACAGGGATAGGAATTCTAGATATGAGCATGAAATTAAAGAACAGGAACTGTGCCTCAATACATAATTAAACCAGTTTAGACAAATTGCACATAATGAAAGTATATGAACTTATTTTCATTTGTTTCTGACTCCTTTCCTTCTCTCTTTCTGCTTTTTCTTAACCAGATGGGTGCCACCATTAAGGAGTTCCTCCGCCTCATTGAGGAGTTTGTGGGCATGATTGGGATGCAAATGAGTGGCTTTCAGGACATTTATGAAGTCACTGAGAATTTAGGTGAGCTCTAATTTCATCTGCCAGTCGCTCTCTGTCCCCTCTCATATCCACTCAGGATGATTTGTCCGTTCAATTTTAATTTAGTCTGTGAATCTGAGAACATACAAACAGCAGCAGACTGCCAACTTCATCAAATGTAGCATAAAATCTGTGGCATCTGCACGTGCATTTGGCATAACACATATGTGGTAGCTTTTGCACAAACGTATCAATCTTTCAAAGCGTGAAATACAAACGTCAAAGCCTGAATCACTCCCTGCATGACCATTTTGGCTCAGAGAAGGTGACGTTCTCACAGAATTTAGTGGGAAATGACTACCGTGGTCAACTATCGCATGAAACTACAATGTCCTTGGCACAGTTTGCGTCAATTCATTCAGACAGTTCTTCAGCTGTTGCAGTATAATAAAAATACATTTTTAAAGAGCTGCAATAGATGACTTCTTAGTGCTGTTTACTAACAAAAGGCCATTTCTCTTATCTGAATTTCTCTTCCTCAGTGCTGAGCATTCACAAGCGCCCTCCATCTACAAGCTCCAACTTCACCTTCCCTGTGAAGGGCTGGAGAGGCATGTTGGACTGGGTCAGGACGTCTGAGGAGAAGATCTCAGTGTCCCGTGATGCACTGTCCATTGAACAGTCAGGTGAGAATAAAGAAATATCTGTATATATAGTTTTTTTGTACCAGTACTTTTTTTTTATGGAAAATGTGCAGTCTTATGAATATGAGGGTTTTTTTCTTTCTAGATGGCAACGATGCTTTGGTGACTGGCATTGTCCTCTACAGAAACCTTGCATCTATTCTGTCCTTCCAGAGGTAATGCAATTTCTCTGCTTTTATGTGTATGAAAGTGGCCAACCCTGTAATACATTTTGTAGTCACCAGATGGCGCCCTTTGTTTAAAGGCTTCGACTGTATTCTCCTGTATTTTCTTACCATTATGGGTTCATTTTTAACACTAAGCCTTACATGAGACCAATACTGCATTAATTCTGCTGTAATGTCTCATTGGCGTTTCCTCTTTCTCCACAGTAACAGTACCCTCCTCAACTCCAAGGTGGTGACCGTAATCGTCAAGCCCACCCCGACTCTCCTGTCATCCCCTGTTGAGATCGAATTCCCCCACCTTCATAATGTGAGTCCCTAATGGTTCCCCAAACTAATGGAGCCTCACGAAAAAATATTACCCCCCTCTGGCTGTTTGCTCACTACAGTGCACAAGCCCTGACATTTCGCTGACATTTTCAGTGACACTCTGACTTTTACTTTGCTTGTGTCAGTTGAAATCCACCAGCAATCCCAGCGCAGCCAAATGGCCAGCTGATGATGTATATGATGATGATGATGATGATGATGATGATGATGATGATGATGATGATGCATAAATCATGCGTAAATTAGCCTCTGCAGCTGATACGGAGCTGTTTTTAGTTTCATGCATGCATTACAAGAGAGAGTGTAAGAAATGTGGGCAGGTGGCTAGCAGCAAGCTGTTGCATCTCACACATTTATAGTAAGGTGTCCCGACCCACACATTTCCCTTTTCTGTAGAGATTCCTCACACTCTCCTCTCCATCTGCCTCTTCTTGCAGGGCACCATAAATGAGACATGCCTCTCGTGGGACGAAAGCGAAACGTAAGTGTTGACTAAAGTTGTTTATCTTCTTGCATGTGCATCAAACCATCCTTCACGTCTCTCTCTTTATTTTTTCAGCCCTAAATGTTCTTGTCGCCTGATCTGGTGCTAGTTGTTTATCTTCTCGCTCAGCGCTGACGTCCACACAGTGGCTATTCAGCTCCCACCTCTTAATCTTAACTCTCACCACAGAAAGAGCAATAATTTTTCATGGCTTTCTTGCCTGAAGCTCAATCAGCTGTCTGACATACTGCAAAGCACATAGACACAAGAAATGACATCCCTAATGAACCACATTGGTTCCTTTTGAGTGACACTTCACTTTGATCGAACAGTCTCCTTTGTCACTTTAACCACTTCCTGAAGAGGGAGAAATACAAAGGCAACACCTCTAATGTCATTATTACCATCAGAGTAGGTTCATTGCTGCACCTTTAGGTCAACCTGCAGAGTGTCAGTCTAAAGAGAACGGAAGCTCTCCCTCTCTGTTCATACGCCACTGCTGTCTGTGGCATTTGGGAGTTTTTAAGAATGTTTACATCCATTTGAATTACTTGGCCTGGATCAGTCAGCGCCAGACTCTCTATGTACTCCGGAACAATACGTAGATGGACCATTTGCATTTAGATAGACCTGTATACTTCAGAAAGACTGATAAGAAAATGCACCTGCACCTCACATAATAACCAGAGTCAGAGAAAATGTAATTAACTCATATACTTTCAGAGGGAAGGCATGTGCCTCTAGTCAAATTAGATTCATTTTTGACAGAGGATGTGATTAATGGCAGGATAGAGACAGTGGAAATGGCAGAAGATGAAGCTCTGGCTAATGACAGAGTTTGGGGTAGGGGGTGTGGGGGGGGGGGTTGCTGTTTGCTTGCAGAGTTGCATATGTCTGAGAGTGCTCTCATCACAGGACATGGTCCATTAGCTTCTCCAGCACTCGTCTACAGATAAAATGATCTGCAGCTTTTTGTGACATTAATGGAGTCACATATGCTTTTTAAGGCCTGCCTTCAACATGCAACCTTTAACCTATCACAGCTCAAACAGAGTGCACATTAAAATGTGCAGCCAAGCCTACTTAGATGTAGACAGTCATAATAATTTTACCCTGCAGCTGTCCTCCCATGACAATCTATCCCAGACTGGACCTGCTGGCTATAATGGCCCTCTGTATTTACTAGCCAGTCAGAGCCTGAGGGTGCTGTTCATTGCCTTAAAATCCCCTGTGTTCTCTGGCATCTGCTGCTGCTTACACACAAATACATCTGGTGTTGAGGTGTAGACTTCCCCAAAACTGAGAAATTATCACAATTCACATTGTCTCCATGTTCCCATCCTAAGTCTAAAGCGGGAACATGTTGTTCTTTGTCTTCTATAAGCTGGACATTTGTTTGCCAATGATGTCATGCCTGATGAAGAAAGATAGTGAAGAAAGATAAGACCTGTTAGAGATTATGAATTTTATGAAGGCTCATTATCACTAATTGTGCCACATACATTAATGGACATTAATCCCATCAAAAGGCACCCTGAAATGCAAATAACCTCCAAAAAAACATCTAAAAAATGATCCAGTCACTTGGTATGTTATATAAAAGGTAACAGTAATATGTATTTTTATGTATTGCTTATTCAAATTCATTCCATGTGACTTTTCACATAAGTGGAATTTAAATATATATGTTTTTCTTTGTTTGCTTGTTTCTCACCACTTATATAACTAAATATCCATCAAGAGACGTTCAGATGAGAGATGTCTCAGATCTCTCCTCTGCTAACCCGCTGCTGCCTTCCCTCTCCTTCTCTGTGCAGTTCCTCTCTGCTTGGGTCTTGGTCTGCTCGGAGCTGCAGAGCGGTGCCCGTTCATTCATTCAGAACCAAATGCGTGTGTGACAGCCTCTCCACCTTCGCCATTTTATCGCGCATCAACTTCGACTCGGTAAGTTATCTGTCTGATCGAAATATGAGCTTATTTTTGCCCTCTCCTATACATCTTAAAGGTTTAGTGCAGTGTGCGTGTGAATGCGGTGCAGTGTGAATGTATAGTACTTGTTTTTCGAGCGCTTTGCTGTGGCGCTGCCTGCCAGCGCTCCTTTGTCTCCGTGCAGGTGCCGCCGATCCGCGAATTGCAGCTTTTTTTTCTCCTATTATATAAAGAGGAAATAACAGAACTACATGTTGATATGCTGGAATTTCATCTAGACTTTGAAATTAGAACCTCGCGAGTTGCGTTTTGGCGTGTAGATTTTTGCTTATTGCTCACGCTTATTAATTTTACGATTTGCTTGCTGCAGCAACACGAATTGTTTAAAAAAAATGTGACATAAAAACGTTATCTCTGCAGTGGGAAACAGGTTAAAGCCTAGTTGCTTGGATTGAAATTAAGAAAGACCGCCAGCAAATTATTAATTCAACACCTTAAAATGACTTTCTCCTCATCGGATTGCATTTAATGTCCGGTTACGGTTATGAATAATGCATGTTTAGCCTAACTATGCAGAGTTAGTGCAGCTTGCATGCCGATTACCAAAATGTGCCCTTGTGCTTCGCTTTATTTCATGCGCAAAGACAATGTGTAATTTTTCCCTTTAGACTGTGTTGCCTCTAGAGCATCTTCCTCTCCAGTTGCCTTGGCAACGGCTTCTGCAGCGCAAACTCGGCCTGTGTGATTTTTGATAACTGAGATGCTGAAGGGGAAAAACACACATACCTAGCCCACCCCCTCCCCTCCATTCTACCCCTAAGGACAGAAAAAATGGTCTGTCCATCTCTGATCTGGCAATCAACAGATGTCCTTTAGTCTGAGGAAATGTATAAATGTATAAATCCTCACATTGCAGGCAGGAGTAAGACGAACGGCCAGTGAATTTGGAATGCAGTGTTTTTCTGCTGCTCAATCCCACTGAAACTTGTCACCCCCCCCCCCAACCTGTTGTTTACATCCTAGATTTGATTTGTCTTGTTGCTGTCAGTCTAAATAGTGCCTCCAATATTTGTTATAGGCTGAACACACACACACACAAACACACACACACACAAACACACACACACACCCTCCCCTCAACCTCCCGCACCAGTAAAAAGGCAGCTGCGCCAATCATTTCGTCTGCCAATATCTCTGAATTCTCGATTACATCCATTCCCCTCCACCTCCTCCTCCTTCCTCTATGGCCACAGCAGCAAGTCTGAAATGCCAGAGAGGCAACCAATGAGAGGCAGACGTCTGGTCATGCACTGATGGTCCCCACCCCCCGCTTCTTCATCCATCCTTTGATGTATGCTGTGGACATTTTCAATAACATCTCCCTGCAAAATGTATAAAGAACACAAGCGATATGCATGAGGCAGAAATATAGAGGAGAGGAAAATAGCCAGAGACTGCAGTATGTTAGCTCTCATTCGACGGTATCATTTCAAGAGTTCTGAGGCAGTTGTTTGAAACATGATAGTCCCATGGGAGCATTCCACCTATACGGCTGATTCCCTTAACCACTACTTACCACTAATAAGCCTTAAAATGTGCATAAGTTAAGATGTTCTACCTTTAGATTGGTTCACAAGCATTGTGATGTGATTTAGTCAAGGACAGGCAGGAGACGTGCCTCATATGTAGGTCAAACTGGCTTTCTGAATTTTACTCAGTGGCCCATGGTAAAGATTCAGCCCAGATATAGAGACAGAGAAAGAAAGGGGTCAGGACAAACTGCATCAAAGCTTTTTTTTTTTTTCCTTTGCCCAGATTTAGTAAAGGCTGGGGAAAAATACAATGTAATTCTATCTGCCATCTGTTTTGGGACGCTTCTGATAGATTTTGAAACAAATTTGCCACACTAAATTAGTCTTTGGCCGCCATAGGCTGGACTTCATGGTAGTGCTTTGATATCAGAAAAAAAAACTATGTGGAGCAAATGCTGAAGATGAAGAGGAACAATTCCTCAAGGCTCCATATTGTACCATTTTAATTCAGAAACACAGGGGCAAACGTATTTAGCTGTGCCTCTCATACACCCTGCAATACAAGAATTTATCACCATCATAAATCAAATGAAGGCCAAAGCACAGTCTATCTCTCTCTCCTCTATCAGTGCTAATTTGATACCTGCAGATTTATTTCATTTCAGGACCGTTTTCTCACTCACCCTTTGCAGCTGTTATCCATCTTTTCCCCTGTCAGCACATTATTAAAAATACAATCACAGCATTTGCCAATGAGAGATTCTTCACCAGTACTCAGACACCTAATAGCGATGACATCTTGATCAGAGGTGTTAGATTAACTTAAACCCTTATTAAAGCCACGAGGGTAGGTGTTAAACAAAGATTATGGGCACGCAAATGGTGCGAAACTGCACAATTATCCGGTGAGGGCTTTGCAGGTGTGTTAGCCAAGCAGCAGTGGGGTTGTGAAGTCCCAAAGAGAGGAGATTTGTGTGCAGAACAGTGACCCACTGGCCCTTGAGGTGATTGAGCAGCAGGGAAGACAGACAAAAAACAATCCCCCTCTCTGTTTCCTCCACCAGAGGTTCGGTGACAAGGCTGTTTGAAACATGGGATGCTCACTGCCACTGGCGCTGGCACTGGCAGGTACCAAGCTGCTGCCAGAGATCAGAAGGACAGGTGGTGGCAGATTAATGCACAGGTGATAATAGTCCACCTGTTCACCCCTCCGGGGATGGATGAGGAGCTGCTGGTTGGCACAAATATGAACCAAAATTCTGAGGCACAGCTAACAGGGAGAGAAAAGAGGAGTGCAGGATGTCTATCAGCGATTAGACTGTTGCTGTAGCAGCGCAGACTAATGACTGATTACAACAACCCCACCTGAACTGCCCCAGGGCTTTGAGCAACCCAGTTCTTGCTTAATGGAGAGAGATATGTGTGTATCATTTTCACCTCATTTGCTGACTCAAATGCTCAGTGGAGAAATGCAGTGACCCTGACCATTTGTTTAGTTTGCTGCTCCATCTTTCTGACATGTCACCTTGCCTCAGCCGTGGCCTGATTGTGCCATTCAACTGTTTGCCTACAGGGAGCTGTCTGCTATTCCAGATAGCGCATACCCAGAGGCTTGGTATCCTGTGTGTGCGTGTGTGTGCATGCGTGTGTGTTGGTAATCAGCTCTAAGAGGCATGTTTGGTCTTGTCTCCTCTCTGTAGATCATGGACAAGGCACTGCTTCCGTCCGTGACTCTCATCGTTGGCTGTGGGGTCTCCTCTCTCACCCTGCTGCTCCTCATCATCATCTACGTCTCCGTGTGGAAGTAAGTATCCCTACGAGCAACGATCAGCCATGCTACCCTCTAATGTTATATGCTGTGTCCTGTGTTTTTCCCTTCCTCCAACTTCCTCTTTGCTAAACTCGTTCTTTTCCTTCCACCTTTTTCCAAACTCTAGGTACATCCGCTCAGAGCGTTCCGTTATCCTCATCAATTTCTGCCTCTCCATTATATGCTCCAATGCCCTCATTCTTGTTGGACAAACCCAGGCTCGCAACAAGGTAAGGGCACTTTTCTCGCCAATCCTAACCTCTAGTTTTCAAATTCACTGCTTAGGGGACTGACACAGATTTCTCATCTTTCCGTCTCTCCCTTCCTTCTGGGCTCCCACAGGTGGTGTGCAGTCTCATAGCTGCTTTGCTGCATTTCTTTTTCCTCTCCTCTTTCTGCTGGGTGCTGACAGAAGCTTGGCAGTCCTATATGGCTGTCACTGGTCGTCTGCGCAACCGCATCATCCGCAAGCGTTTCTTGTGCTTAGGCTGGGGTAAGTGTCTTTATGCACAATTTCTTTTCACCTGTGTTGCATCATTTTTTTTCTCCATAGCTTTATTTATCTTTAATGATCTAACTTTTCTCCCCTTTTCTGTCTTGCAGGCCTGCCCGCACTGGTGGTGGCTGTGTCTGTGGGTTTTACAAAAGCTAAGGGATACGGCACTGTCAACTAGTAAGTCTACTCGAAGCCTCCTGTTTCTGTATTTTGCTGCTTTTCTTTACCCTAGATGTTTTATTTTTTGGGGAGAGCTAAAGAATTAATATTCTTCTTCCTTTTCTAGCTGCTGGCTGTCTCTTGAGGGTGGACTCCTCTATGCTTTTGTGGGCCCCGCTGCAGCTGTTGTTCTGGTTTGTATTCTGACTTTGACATCCCAATCCATCACAATACATAGCCTGTTTGTAAATCTATCATTCCTTATCACATCGTTTCATCCATGTATTCTTTTTCCCCCTGCAAACAGGTGAATATGTTCATTGGTATTCTGGTCTTCAACAAGCTGGTATCCAAGGACGGCATCACCGACGTAAAACTGAAGGAGAGAGCCGGGTAGGTCTTATTGATCTTCTCGACACACTCGAGTCTTGTGCTTATCGCCCTTATCAGTGCCATTACAGGTTTATTGATGATGTGCTCTGATATCATGCCACACAATCAAACAACTGAAGTTGTTATTAATCTGCTGTCCTCTCCCGCTGCAGGGCATCACTGTGGAGCTCCTGCGTGGTTCTGCCTCTCTTGGCCCTCACCTGGATGTCTGCTGTGCTGGCCATCACAGACCGCCGCTCGGCCCTCTTTCAGATCCTCTTTGCCGTCTTCGACTCACTGGAGGGTTTCATCATTGTCATGGTGCACTGCATTCTGCGTAGAGAGGTAAGGAAAACAAATCGATGGGGTACAAAATAAAAAGGAACATTGATTTGGTTGGGGTTTTTTTTTTTAAATCAGGTTACCTGACAAAGAACATAGCAGACAATTTTCTAAATTTTTTCCCTCCATCCATTAGGTTCAAGAGGCTGTAAAGTGCAGAGTAGTGGACCGCAAGGACGATGGAAATGGAGACTCTGGCAGTTCCCTGCACAATGGCCACACCCAGCATATGGTAAATTTCTTGGCTTATTGCCTTTTTAATGTCTTGAGTGCCCCTTGAATTTACCCTTAAATGAATATGTGCATACATTTAAACACTGTTTTTATTCTTTTATCAGCCTTCTGATAACGAAAAGGATGGAGATTCAAGCAGACAAGGTAAGCCCCTTTTTACATCAACTTCTCCTTCTTGTCCTTAACCATTTTTCCATTTGCATTTCAATTTCTGTGAGCCTTGCACTTGCATAATAAGTGGACATATTTATTGAATCAAATTTCTCATATGTGACATCATTATTTGTCATTTTTAACTCTCTCTTACAATTCTTTTTATAAGGAATGAAGAGCTCCTCTGAAGAGAAGATGCCTCCTCCTCAGATGCCCCTTCCCATGGGCTCAAGCTACCACACCCTGCCCTCCAACCCCAGTAAGAGTCACATGCAGGCTGTTCCTGAGTACTCCAGCCACACCCTTACACTGAAGAGAGAGAAAAGCCGACTGGCAGGAGGAGTCGACCCATCCTGCGGAAAACCTGTGTACGTCTGCGAGGGAGAGCTCTTCAAGCAGCTGGATGCCGATCTTGCTCAGGCAGAGGGTGGTGTCCCTGATGGCAGCGGCTACGTCCTCATGCCCAACACTACCTCCACCCTGAGGACCAAGCCCAAAGATGATGCAACAAAATACAACATCGGCGTGGAGCAGCTGCCACAAGCCAGACTTATGCACCTCGGTGGGCCCTTTGCAGAGCCTCAGGCTGCCTTTGGAATGAAGTCGATCCCTCCAGACCAGGTCAGCGTGTCATATTCAGAGAGAGACTCCCCCATTCAGAACATCCACAACATGTCCAGTGAGTCTCACATCACCCACAGCAGCTTGGAGAACACCTTCGAATCCATGAACTCGATGATGTCCAAGAGTGAGACCATCTCCACCCTTTCCATGAGCTCCTTGGAGGTAAGAGAAAATGGAATAGTTGCTTTATTATTATTTTGCAATTTTCTAATAAGTTTTAAAAACTAAATCATCCTTCTCCCCCTCTCTCATTTCCTCACAGAGACAGAAATCCCGTTATGCTGAGCTGGACTTTGAGGTAAATGTTGTTTGGATACTGACTCTGAAAGGGTTAACAATGACTTACATTATAAGTGCAATGCAACAATGCACTCATTTTGTTTATTTATATATTTTTTCATCTTCTCTAGAAAATAATGCACACCAAGAAACGCCACCAGAACATGTTCCAGGACCTTAACAGGAAGCTACACCATGCTGAGAAGGACAGAGAATCTCCTGCTTCTGACAGCAAGGTAACAAATTAAGATGCAATTATCATAACCCATCTCCATGCACATTACATGTCAGGAGCTGCAGAGCAAAACAGATAAATGAGAACTACAGAGGCAATGTTACTGCTAAAAAAAAAAAACAGTCTCTGATGTTAAAATGACCTTTCAAAACGATGTACTACATGCAGTGTGCATTGTACGATGGTTGTCAGAGCCTTGGGGTCATTTGAATAAGGATGTATTTTCTTCCTTCCTTCTTACAGTCTGTGAGATGGAGTGTGTCTTCAGGAGGAAGTGACAAAACAAACCACAGCGTGAGTGTTTATATACAACCTCACATTCTCAAATTTTACCACCTGTAGTCAGGAAACACCATCAGAGAGTGCACATGCCTCAAGACTAATTTTCTCAAATGGCAAAAATGACTTTCATTATCACCTCTGATGAAGCCCATTTCATTTTGATTAAATCAGGTATTGCCCAGAGCTAACGAGTGACAGCAGCACTAAAGTAGCTTCTCTTTGCACTCCTACAGGACAAGCAGCAGGGTCCTCTTGAGAGGCCATGGGAGGGAGTCCGGGGAATACCCTCATCGCCCCCTGCATGGGTGCGCAAAGACCTGGAGCCCTTAGCTGCCTCGCCTCTGGAGCTGCACTCTGTGGAGTGGGAGAAGACAAGCACCACCATCCCTCTGGTGGGGCAGGACATCATTGACCTGCAGACAGAAGTCTGAGGGGGAGGAAGGGGGCTAGCGAAGCCACCTAATTTCACCTCGGTCACCTTTTTTGGTTTGGGAATGGGATCCTTCATGGATAGAGTAGAGAAAGCCAAGAAAGGGAGGAAGTAAGAAAGTAGGTCCCAGAATCAATGTCTTCAAACCCTCAACCAGAGCAGGAAAGAAGGGAGAGAATGAGGAATGGAGGAGTGGAAGTGATGGTGAAGGGGATGTTTAATGTAGCTTCAGTGTGGACTTAACAGCATCTCTTACTAGAGTGCTCTAAAGGTCATAGGGTTGGTGGAGTGATCAGTGGAGTCTACGGACCAGGACTGTCTGTGATTCCATTAATGCTTCACTGGGAGTTTCCTGAACCCCACAGCCTGGGTTTCAGAAGATGTGGTCAACATGTCTGTGCTTCTTTTCCTTCAACTCAACTTTGGAGAAAAAGTGAATATTTCTGACGGCATGTTCTCCCTGCTTCTTGGGAGTAACAGCCGGAACTCATGGCTGATTTTCTTCCAGCCAAGTTACCTTCCAAAAACAGGACAAGGCAAGCGAGCATAAAGGACCCGTTTCATGCTCCGATACTTTGATGGGCGCACACATTTTGCTTTTGTGAAGTAGATTAATTTGTTATTTTGAATCTTTTTTGTTTAATTTATCAGCTTGTGTGTTTGTTTGTACTGCTTTACATCTGGAGCTGCTGCACCAGAGCTGAAAATGACTCTCTGTGCTGAGAAAAAAAAATACTCCTCTATTGGAGGGCATCATGCTGATAGTGCTTCTCACTGTTGCTATCACCATAGCTATTATAATTCCAATGATTATTGCTGGTGTTATGATTAGCATTGTTCTTGTCATTATTGAGTTAATAGCATATTTTGATTTTCATTCCTTCCACACAAGATTTATTGTTGTTAATGTGACTTATGACATTATTGGGGGAAAAAAAGGAAAAAACAAAGGGATTCAATGCACCCATAATGTGTTGTGAGCCCATGTGGACTGCATCGGGACAAACAATACGGAGTGGTGATGGAGGTGGTGGTTAGTTACCCAACATTTGCTGGTTTCCTCCAGTATTCTGCTTTAATACCAAAACACCAGCACCAGAAGGAACACAAGACTCTCACATGGGAAAGAGCAGTGCACTCTGGAACATGCTGGATAGAAATGTGAGGAGGTGGCGGGGGACACCACCCTGCCCTCACAGCTAGCACAAGATGCAGGCTCTTCCATGTTGAACATGTGGATTCAAGGGTTCAGAAAGACCTTTCATCATCGCCCTTTCGTTTCTCAGCCTTGCAGGACTTTTGGACCGAACGGAGGCTCCTGGCACTTATATGACTTCCAGTGCGGCGTCAGGTCCTCAAAACTTCAACACATTTGTGTTTTCAGCCATCAGTGTGAAATAGTGCAATATGATGGGCGCTTGATGCTCAAGCAAGATTGATAATATAATTTAGGCGGATATTTTTTTTTACTAATGTTTCAAAACTTTTATACCATCTTCCTCATATTTACTGAGCATATAGATGCTTTATGAGAATATTGTATAACAAATCTGTATTAGTAATTCAAAGAATTTATTCACTAGAGATCTGTTAGCACAAGGCTCCATATTTGGAGCTCTCTGTGACAGGTAGATGATAGTGCTTGGGTAAAACAAACATTATATAGAATGAATGATAGCCTATGAATATCACATAACTGTACTCCAGGATGTTTGTTATTACTCTCAGCTGTGTAGCGATGGGTAATTGAACCTCATGTCTTCTGTAACAGTGTCAGTAACTCAACAGTATGTACTACCAGTCAATTCCCCTGCCCCGTCAAATTTCCTGTCCTGCCCACAGCCCGATTCATACCTCGAGTTACTTGTATTGAAAACCCAACTGTATTTTCTTGTCACGATGTTTTTAATGTTTTGTTTTACCTCCTTTAAATGTACAGTTTTCACAGCACAAAATGAATGTGAATTATTTCTAATAAAAATATCTATATTATGTGAAAGAATATGGCTTTTCTTTTTTTTTTCTTTTATGTTTTTGAGGCTTAAAAGCTTGTATTTATCACATTTACAAGAACTTCAACAGAATCTTGTTGGCATGTTGTCATACAGCAATTCCTAAAACCCAGAGGACAATGCAAAGAAGCTAAGAATAAAAGTTCAAGAGTGAAATATTGTAACTAAGAAAGTGAAAATGCTGCAAAAGTACAAAGACACACTGAATACTGAGAAGTGGATTTTGAACTCCTGCCACATTAAAGCCTCTGGCAAACAATTCTCTCTCTAAATATAGATGTGATTTGCAAGAACATAAAACAACACTGTCTTAAGATGATAGAAGTGCAATTTTCCTCTGTTCTATTTTTGTGCTTTGCAGGAAGGCAAATTATTACCAGGAAGAAAATATTTGTGAAGTTGAGTAATGAGAAAACAAACAAATTTGACAGGAGCTGGAATAGGGTGGGACTTTAAAAATAGGAAATGCGCTCAGCAGTTTAAATATAGTTTTACCTACTTTGTCCACCATATTCCCGCTCGGATTGCTCTCTTGCTCATAATCAGTTCTTTGCTTTAATTGAGCCAGTGCGCTGTAATTCTGCTGCAAGGCATAAGCAAAATGAGATTTATATCATCCGTTTGTTGAGCACTGCTCATTTTGTGAGGTCACCTGGAGAGCAGACTGGCTTATGAGCAAATGGGGGGCTTTACTGTAGTGCAATTTTCACTGCATTTTAATGCGTGTTCCCACATCACATGATGTGCTCCATTTCATCGTTGCTTATGGATCATTTTCGCTTTGTGGAACACTTTGTGCTAATTTATTCCATTTATTATCTTACCAAAAGTCATCTACATAGTGTCTGCACCGTCTGCTAACGATGCTTCAGAGTGCCGATATAAAGGACTGTTTTGCAGCTGCTGTTGCACTGTGACCTAGTGATATTTGTAATTTTTTTTCCATGTCATGAGCATTGAGCATTAGGTAGTTGCAGAAGAAAACAAATAGACTGAAAAATGAACAGAAAGAACAATGAACAGAGAGGTATAGAGAGAGAGTGGAAAACGAGGAGAACAAAGGAGCAAAGGTTGTGTTGCTCCATTTTTCTTCATGCACACACTTTTTAATACTAACAGTATTCTATCTTAAGCAGGTCTAGCCAGTGACATACATATTAGACACCCACATAATGCAGCTATTAAGAATAAATGATTGCATATTTATTAATATCCTCTATAGGACACAGTTGCTCTTGCCTGTGACATACATATTAGACACCCACATAATGCAGCTATTAAGAATAAATGATTGCATATTTATTAATATCCTCTATAGGACACAGTTGCTCTCGCCTGTTAACCATTAAAAAAAGCCAAACCAATCAAAGTCATAATAATTACATGCAGATGCAGTGCCTCTCTCAATGCTAATAACATCTTTAAGCTGTCAGTGGCCACATACCCCCACCCTCGAACTCATACATACTCTAATTCTCATCTCGACCCCCACCCGATGTGAAATCCAGTATCAATTAGCACCTTGCTGGCTAACAGCGAGATCCTGGCTGTGTCCTAATTGAAGATGGTTACTACAGAAACAGTGGACGCTAATCCTCAAGATGAGGAAGAAAAAGAGAGAGTCTTTAGGCTCCCCAAGAGAAGCGAAAGAACATCTTTTCTACAGTCAGTAATATCTTCTTATTAGCTGACAGCAGTACATTAAATTATTATAATTATAAAGTGCAAAGCAGCAGAGAGGTTAACACTGTGACACTGTTTCAGTCTCTTCTAGTTAATACCACTGTGGAGCCTGAGGAAATAAAATAGAAGGAAAAAAGATCTATCAACTTGATTCGTTTTATCTTCCCCCTGCATTTCAGTTTGGAAAGTAATCCATCCATCCACCCATCCATGTTCTCCTGCTTATCCAATGCAGGGTAGAATCTATCCCAGCTGCAATAGGGTGAGAGGCAGAATACACCCAGGACAGACCGCCAGTCTTTTGCAGAGCTAACACAGAGAAGCAGACAACCATTGGCCCTCACATTCACACCTATGGACAATTTAGAAACACCAGTTAACCTAACCCCACTCACTGCATGTCTGTGGACTTTGGGAGGAAGAAGTCAGTAGTACCCAGAGAGAATCTACACAGACACAACAAAAGTATTCAAAAATCTACAAAGAACACGCAGAGCGTTTATGTAGCATTTGTAAAGTTAATTTAAGGACATTTAAATTATTTTCTGTGCATTTGCAACACATTTTAGTCACAAGCAGGTAAATAATGCTGATGTACAGTGTCTATTGCAAATGCCTCTTGGATATTGGAAGAGACCTTTTACTGAACAGATATTATACACAGGTGTTTTAACGATAGCTGCACTCCACTGCTTTTATGCATGCTGGTTCTCCATCATCGCTTACCGGATCACTTAGTCATTATTATTATGCCCGTGCTTTTATCTTACATAAAAAAGTCTGCCATAAAACAGGTCTGTTTGAATCTGCAGATTTTCACACATATGCAGCTATGACTCTCATGCAAATTATCTCTACCACAACTTCTATATGTCTTCAGATGGATCTACAAAAAAAAAAAATGCCAAAGATAACAAAGTCTTTAAGGCATAAAATAGTATTTTTGCACCTACAAGGTGATTCCCGAAGTGCTATTAACTAAAAATCAGGCATTGTCTCCTGGTGTGCAGTTTGTCTTAAGAACACTAAGGACAGCGGACATGTGAAAGGCAAAGTTGAAATCTTTGGTTCAAAATGTTGTCAATACGTAAACAGGAGAAGATACAACAATAGTGTCCACAGCTGTTTGTTAAACACAGTGGAGGTCCTGTCAAAATAAATACAATTATGAACACAGAAAAGGACTATCATGTAATACCATCTGGAAAGCATTTGACTGACAACAGCTTTATTTATCAGCCTGACAATGATCCCAAACACACTGCCTCTGCAATAAAAGTGTACCTATATAAAAAGAAATCGCACAGTGGAACACAATCAGTCAAAAAATAGCCTCTCCAGAGCCAATTCAACATTATTGAAGCAGTGTGGGAGCATCTTGACAGAGAATACAACAAAAGGCAGCCAACATCCAAAGAAGAGCTTTGAATGTTCCTCAAGAAGCCTGGAGAACAGAGGACGACTTAAAGAAATTACAAGAAAGCTGCCTAAGAGAGTTCAGGCTATGTTGAAGAATAAAGGCAATCATATCAATTATTGACTTGTGATTAAGCTCATTAGAATTGTACAAATTCTGTTGTCATAGATGCTGCGTTTCCAGGTATGTTTTGATAAATTTCTGCAGTAATTTTCCACAGCAAAATATAAACAAATGATCGATGGCTTGAGACTTTTGCACAGTGCTCTCGGGGTTGAAGAAAAATTATGAAGATTACACCAGTAACAAATGGATAATCAATATCCTGCATGGCAACCACTGATGACAACAATGGCGTTTTATCTGACACTGTAGAGAAACAGTAATTAGAGAAACTACTTCACAGTTGAACAGTTGGATTAAATCCCTGGAGAAAGTCACTGTCCTTCAATTAGTTCCTCCTGAACCTGTCAACATGTTGTAGAGAGCAAGACAGTCAAAAAGCTCATTCACCCCAAGAACAGCCTCACGTCTGAGTGATGTTGTGTAGTGTATTGTCATTTATGCAGGTGTGGACACACCAGCATCCTGCACGGTGCATTGCAATCAAAACAGCACTGTTAGTTGTAATGTTCCAAATGATAATTCAGGAACAATTAGGCAACCTCCATCTGCTAATAACATTCTGTCATATGATGAAAAACTGCCACGATAATAAACCATGTGGTGGATCTCTTTTCTGAATTTGACTTTTCTGCAGAAAATACTGAATATTCAGTTGTGTTGGCATGTTGAGTTTCTTTTTTTTAATATCTTTAATTACGCTTATGGGCTTTATATTTACATTATTCACTGTTTAAATATGTATGATGTTAATATTTACAATATAAACTGTTAGATAGATGAAACCAGATATTAGCAGTGATTCTCTTTGGTTAAAGGCACTGTGTCGTGCTGTGTTTGTTGCAAAATCTGTGGCGGCTTTAAGTCATTAGTGGGGAACAAAATTCCTTTCTGAAGATTAACTACATCCATTGTTTTCAGATGTGGCACAGCATGCCCTTCACTTCAAATGACACTCGTGTTATCCAGAGCAGAACAGATCTGAAAGAACAGATCCGAAAGCTTGACTCTGAGACTCTTAAACTGTTGGGTTGTTCTGCTTCTGATAGCAGAATTTCTCTTGAATATGAATGCATATTTGAAGCCATCCCAAAAACCTTCCCCATGAGGAGAAGAGCTGTAGAGGTTGATATTATGATTGTCTCCCACTGACCTGAAATAAGAACTTTCATCTGGCCATGCAAATACTGGGCCTATCTGCATCTCTCTCTTAAACACACACACATACACACACACACACACACAC
>VOQJ01006542.1:139451-149924 GCA_015052665.1 Apistogramma diplotaenia
GTCGGTGACATGTAAAGTTATACACGTGTGAGATAAATAAAATTATATTTATATATATATATGTGTGTGTGTGTGTGTGTGTGTGTGTGTGTGTGTGTGTGTTTTATCTGGACACTGAAAGCTGCACATGATGATATCTCATTTGTTTTTAATATAGAATAAAAGCGCTTTCCTTTGTGGAGTCATGAAGACCTACAGACAGAGAGAAAAACAAGGAAGTAAAGTACAAGAGTCCACCAAGGGCCCAGATGAGGCGAAAATAAAGGTAAACAAAGTCATTTGGTTGTGCTCTTTTGTGTAGAGGGTCAGAATGAATGTCATATAAACACGCCTCTGCAGCCGCTGCTCAATTAATGTTTGTTTTGTGTGTGTCTGTGTGCGTGTGTGTTTCAGGCTCTGTTGGAACGCACAGGGTACACTCTAGATGTCACTACAGGCCAGAGAAAATATGGGGGTCCTCCACCTGAGGACGTGTTCAAAGGCACTCATCCAGGCAGTGGAACGGAGGTAAAGATGTTATTGAGAGGTCAAACCTAGTCTGTTATGATTTCCAAGGCTGTGTTTTTTCTTCTTTTTTTTTTTTAATAATTATAAAGTCTTAAACTGCATTCATAAAGGCTCTGTTTTCCAGATTTTGAAACACATCTACATATTTTCCTTCTCTCCTTCCTCAGGTTTTTGTTGGAAAAATCCCCAGGGATTTGTATGAAGATGAGCTGGTGCCACTCTTTGAGTCTGCTGGTCCCATCTGGGACCTCAGGTTAATGATGGACCCTCTATCTGGTCAGAACAGAGGTTATGCCTTCATCACATACTGCAATAAGGACGATGCACAGAAGGCTGTGAAGCTCGTAAGTGGCCTAGCGGGAACTATCAGTCCATATTTAAACAGCTCAGGGAGATTACTCTTTTGTGAAATGGACTGATTTACTTAAAGGAAAGTGAAATAAGTTATGCTTCAACTTGTTGCTTGTCATTTTCAGTTTCTTTCACTCATTTGTTAACTCTTCTGTTTTATTTTTGCAGTGTGATAACCATGAAATCCGCCCCGGAAAGTACTTGGGAGTTTGTATATCTGTCGCAAACAATCGCCTGTTTGTCGGATCAATTCCAAAGAACAAAACAAGAGAAAGTATATTGGAAGACTTTGGCAAAGTGACAGGTTTGTGTATAGCATGCTGGGTTTTATTTGATTTAGAGACACATTTACATAAATCGTGTTCTTAAATAATGATGCACACAACAACAGATTCTATTGTTTACCTCACAGAGGGTCTCCAAGAGGTGATATTGTACCACCAGCCAGACGACAAGAAGAAGAACCGTGGTTTCTGTTTCCTGGAGTACGAGGACCACAAGTCTGCAGCACAGGCTCGCCGTCGCCTGATGAGTGGCAAGGTCAAAGTGTGGGGCAACCCAGTCACTGTTGAGTGGGCTGACCCTGTAGCTGAGCCCGACCCAGAGGTCATGGCCAAGGTTAGCAATTTTAGTGTCTTGTTCAAGACACACCAAGCATGCTCTGCACTACAGGATAACAAACTTATTGCTTTTCTGTTATTGAAGGTAAAAGTGCTCTTTGTGAGGAAGCTGGCTACAGCAGTGACTGAAGAGCTTCTTGAAAAGACCTTCTCCCAGTTTGGAAAGCTGGAACGAGTGAAGAAATTGAAAGACTACGCTTTTGTCCATTTTGAAGAAAGGGATGCTGCTGTAAAGGTGAGGGTTTTTTTTTTTAATGCTCTGGTCAAAGCTGTTCACCTGTGTGATAATTCTGTGGTTTATCATTGATGGATTGTTTTGTTTGATTAGGCAATGGAGGAGATGAATGGGAAGGAACTGGGAGGAGAAGAAATTGAGATTGTCCTGGCAAAGCCCCCAGACAAGAAGAGGAAAGAGCGCCAAGCAGCTCGGCAGACCACCAGAAATGCAGGGTGAGTCAGAGACATGTGACTGGTCAGCTGCTGACGTCTTCATGTAAGGAATCTTAATTTAACAAAGTAATATCCTTTTCTTTTCCAGGTATGACGACTACTATTATTACCCACCCCCACGCATGCCTCCGCCAGGCCGAGGTAGGGGGCGTGGTGGCCGAGGGGGCTATGCCTATCCACCTGATTACTATGGCTATGATGACTACTATGATGACTACTATGGCTACGACTATCATGACTACCGTGGTGGCTATGAAGACCCTTACTACGGCTACGAAGATGTGTACAGCATGAGGGGCCGTGGTACTCGTCCCAGCAGGGGCGGGCCACCTCCTCCTAGGGCTCGTGGAGCTCCACCGACACGAGGCCGCGGTGGTTACGCCCAAAGAGGGCCGCCCCTCGGTGGTCCGAGGGGTGGCCGAGGAGGGCGGGGTGCCCCTTTCCAGCCTCAGAGGGGCCGTGGTCCGAGGGGGGCCAGGGGCAATCGTGGCGGAAACGTCGGCGGAAAGAGGAAGGCAGACGTGTTTAACCAGCCTGACTCCAAGCGCCGCCAGACCAACAACCAACAGAACTGGGGGTCCCAGCCCATCGCCCAGCAGCCCCTGCAGCAAGGGGCCGACTATTCCGGTAACTATGGTTACAGTAATGACACCATGGAGTTTTCACAGGATTCTTATGGGCAGCAGTGGAAGTAGATGCATCAAAAGGTATTTGGCAACAAAAAAAGAGAAAAACAACCATAAAAAAGAGAAAAAAAACAGGAGATTGGCCACAATGTTTTTGATTGACTTTTTATTCTTCATCCTTCATGAAAAAAAAAATCTGTATATATCAGGAAAAAAAACGGACAGACCCCAGAATTGGCTCAAGATGATTGGCTGGAAAGCTTTTTGGCTGAAGAAATGAACGTAACCGTTGCGGTGAATCATTTCCTACTCCTACGGTTACATTGGGACACGTGTCTTTAAAAAAAAGAAAAACACTCAAAAATCGCTTTTATTGTTACTTTTTGTTCCTGGTTCTTTTTAAAGCCAACAATGAACATTTACCAAAAAAAAAGTGGACATTTCCTTCTCAAAAGTCTGAGACAACATTAAATAATGAATATTGCCTTGCAGGAAGTTTCTCTCCATGCCCCCTTCCTCCCTTCTCCTTCTTGTACTCCCTTTATTTGTGGTTTCTCATAGTTGCTTTAGGGACTTGCTTGTAAATAAATGCATATGGTAGAGCTTCTTACGTCTTTTTTTTTTCTTTTTTTGCAACAGTGGAGAAAAGAATCCACAGGAAGGAAGAAAATCAAAGTTTTGTAATGTTTAAAGTGTATGCCTAGCATTTCTAGATATAGACAAATTGTGTTTTTTTGTTTTTCTAAAACTGATACCATAACTTCCTATGTTTTCTTTAAACTTGCCCAGTAGGATTTGGTTTGGCTTACCTTAAGAGCCATAGCAGTTTGTTCTCTGATGTTCTTTGTATTTATAACTTTTACGTTTGTTCCGTTTCAATAAAACTCAGCTGAGCATCAGTCAATTGTCAGATACTCAAATTCCGTGTTGTCATTCAGTATTTGATTTTTTTTATCTCAATTCTCACATTTGGATGAATATCTTCTTTTCCAAGTCAAAAAAATTTTTCCCTCCAAAGGTTAATCACAAACAACCGAAATTACGCAGTCAGACAACGGGACGAGAACTTGAAAGGTGTCTGGATGTTTTTTATTCTTCAGACTGCAGTAATATCCTGCACACTGAATCCATGTTGTGAATGTTGCAGCAACATTGTAAATTTGACTCCTTCCTGTCTAACGGTGCACAACCGGCCTACCGTTGCTTAATGCTGTCATTTATGACAAGAAGATGGAAAGCAATATACTCTTGTGAAAATAATCCAAGTGCTTATTGAACTTTTTATTGACAAATCTCGTATCATTTGATAATTGGGGAACAGTGAGTAGTTAAGAAGTGATTTTCACAGGCATAAATTTTCAGCACCGCCCAACGCCAGGGCCCCCTCCCCCTTTGTTTAGGGCTGACATCTTATGAAAACTTAAAGTCTGTATCCGCAAACTTTCAAGAAATGACAGTTTTGGATAATAGGAAGATTTTATTCACACTGCTATGGTCCTGATACTGATGACCTTACAACATTTAGAGCAACACATTTGACTTGGAATGGATTGTCTGCAGCTAATTTCCAAAATCTGCACATCATCTCATCGTCTTTTTCGCTCCTTTCGAAGACACCAAGGATCTGACCATCCAAATTTCCTAAAATGCACCTTCGGCAATAGCAAGCAATCACCTGTCAGGAACTGTTTAGAAAAGTCTTTTATTTTGGGCTTCTTCTTTTGTTTTGGTTTTTGTTATTTTAGCCTTTGCGTTTTGGTGCCATGGTGTTATTGTATTTTGTTTCATGTGTCTGTCCTCTTATTCCAACCTGCCTAGGTGGAGAAGCATTGAGAGCGGCACCACTAGAATGAGGGACTCACCTGAACGGTACTCAAGGGTGAGCTAGCCTTGCACAGAGTACTGTCTCCTCTTCTCTAGCTAATTGTAATCACTGGCGAAACACTAGCCCTAATCATACATTATTCCTTTATTGTCTCCTTGCTAATATACTCTCCTGTGAATCAAACTTTTCTTTTTTTTGGTATGAGTGTGATTTTTTTCCCTTTCCAGGCTATGAAGAAGACAAGCCACTAAAATTGATTGAAGAATCATTGGAAATAATTCAAAGCAGCAGGTTTCTGGGGTTTAGAGAACATGGGAATAATGTCTGCTTCATTGACAAATGAAGTGCAAATTTTTCAACAGGAGTCATGCACAAATTTAAACTGATTAAACAGCCTGAATGGCAGCCAGCCAAGGATTTGGTAAGCACTATAAACCTAAAATAATGCAACCGCCTGCTGTCTGTCTTGGCTTACTGCACCAAAATCACCTCAGCTGTCTGCACTCATTCTTTAATTTGGGCGGCGAGTGTGGAATGGACATTTCCCCTCCTGCACCACTAGAGGTAGCAGCTCTGCACCAGCAATACCAGTGGTGCATTGTTTCATTAGCCGACATTGCATTTATTGGTTATTTTCAGAGCTGAAATGGTGTTAAATAAGGAGGTCCATATTTACTAGAGGAGCTGCTTTTCATAGTTATTCAAACAGACCTAGAGCTGCTGGCTTAAATATCTGTGAAATTGGCCTGTGTTTAAACAAAGGCTGCGCCTCAAAATTGATGATTTTACCTCTTAATGCCACAAGATGGCAGTAAAAGGGCTACATTGTTTATATTTCACAGGTAAGCTGGGGATGTAGAGCTACAGTAGTTACTGACACGCACACGCTTTTTGATCTAAGTACCTGCAAATGCTGGAGTTTCCATAAACAGCTTCTCATGTCAGAATGTCTTTATATGTTGCCTCTTGTCACCAGGCAGTAAAGGAGCTGCCCCCATCCATGTGAATGGGTTCACAGAAATGGAAGGGACTGATTGGTAAGATTGTTCATTATCAAGTAATGCTCAGAAAGACTAAACATTTAATTTTTAGTTTGTTTATATTTTAATGAATGTTGGATGTCCTAGTTCTAAACCTTCCAAAACAAGTAAGTCTAAAGGTTTTTACAAACTAAATTAATGAAGATTAATGAAGTTGTTAATCTTATCAATTTTATAAATGTGCATCATATGACTGTCTTTCAGGTCATGTGCAGGTTTTGATGGTTAATGTTTAGAAATTGATCATATTTTGTTAGCATGTCTTGTCTGTGTGTTTTTCTAGGGCAGTGTTCTCAGGATTTCACATCCCTGATGATGAACTGCACACCACGAGGTCCAAAATCCAGGAGGCACATCAGCTGCTTCAAGCTCAGCAGAAGTCAGAGGTGAGGTTTTGCATTGTAGTATTTACATCACTTCTCAATCCTGATGACAGAGCAATGTTATGCATCAGAGATTTGAAGAATTTGCAGCACTTGATTTTTAAATAAATAAAAACATGCTCTGTCTTTTGTCTTAGAGCCGAAATGGATGAGAAAGATGGAGACACGACCCAGAGCTCCGTCAGAGGACTTTGGCTCCACCTAGCAGACTGCCACTGCTCATTTGTCCAGCTCAGAGATTTATTACTGGAAAAGGAAGAGATCTATGTATTTGACTGTTTGATACATGTTATTACACAAATAAATGTGCAGCTTTGTGTGTGCATATAAAAAAAAATTCTTTCATATTAACAGAATTTTTATTAATATTTTTGTTTCAAACCACTGCAGCATTTTGAGTTCCCTTGAGAAGCCGTTCTGAGCTGAGTGAACTATTGTGGGATTAGTAAAGTATAGCAAATTGTCTCATAGCACCTTTCCAGTGGGGATAGATTTTTATATAATATTTTAAGATGTTCAACAAACTGTGATACAGCAAGTACACCAATAGACGCCGATGGGGGGGTGTTTTGGGAAAGGTTACAAATTTTAAAAAAGTAAATATAAAATGCTACAACAGAGCTCTGCAGCACCTTAATGTCTTAAGCAGAGGGGTTTGAAGGCACTACCGCTGTTTATGCTCGGTCGTAACTAAATGTTAAATGAGGATAGGTGCCCTGAGATTAAAAAGGAAAAATAAATAAATAAATAATACGTCGAAGCGGAAGTAAATTCGCATTGTAGTTCCTGTGTTTCGGAAGCTGGGAATTCAATATTTAATTCAGACAAATCTAGCCTTTCTAATACTGAATATTGATTAATTTTAATATGTTATAGTATTTTTAAAATTTATAAAAAATGTCCATACGGTTTTTGTTAATGCGTGGTCACGTGACGCCTCTACGTCACATGTAAACTCGAGCGAAGATGGCGGCCGCCGAGGGAGAGTCTTCTGCTCAGAATGTGTCGGATGAATTATTTCAAAATTTTTACACTGAGGTACATCAAGTTTTTTGTTATAATATTCACTTTAACGTGTCTGTTGCTCTCTTTTCACCGGCTGAAACCGGTTAGTCAGTGGTTACCGCGTTTGTCACCTACGAGGCCTGCAGACATCAGCTAATGAGAAGCTAACGTTAAACGAGATGTTTGTGAGCAGGTTCATTCTTGTGTTAACGCGAAGATTGGGCCTGTTTTTTATTACATTATTCTCAGCATGTATTACTACAAGGCATGTAAACCATAGCTTACCTAATATGACTTACTCTGCAGACGGGCCTTTTATGTAGCTGCTGCTGGCTCAGTGTTTATTAAATGAGGCCAGCTTCCCTAGGAAGATTAAGAGCATTATTCTCTTAATTCATTTGCCCTTCTTCGGTGCTGGCTGAACTCATTCAGAAGAAAACAAAAATGTATTCCGACATCCTTGATTGTCTTGAACAAAAGAGTTTTCATATGTTTCTTTTAATTTTTTTTATAGGTGAAACAAATTGAAAAGAGAGACTCTGTGCTAACTTCCAAGCAGCAGATTGACAGACTGCTCAGACCTGGCGCATCATACTTCAATCTCAACCCCTTTGAGGTAACCGAGTGCGCTAGTGGTTTATTTTTTTTTATCGTTTGAAATGCTACCTATTTTATCAGTGCATAGCCTGCTTCATTTGTGACATAATTACATAGTTTAATGTTTTAAGAGTATAGGCTTTTAATAATTCATTTATGCTTCATATTTTTAATAATGTATATAGCTTTGTGTAATATGTATACTGGATACTTCTATTTATTTTTATATATGTATCATTTTGTTATAGCTCTCTGTTCTATTTTATTGTATTACTTTTATTTTATTATAGCATTATGCCAATGGTCAGGGGGGAACAACATTTCAATCCTGTACGTATCCTGTATATAATGCAGAATCAACAAGTTTCACTTAATGTAATAGCATGTAACCAGTCTGACAAACAGCCAAAAAGCCATAATGTTTGTAATAACATAAAGAAAATAAAATGAGGGTACATTTTGGAAGCTGTAAAAATATTAGTTTTTCACCTCTAAAACTAAGTGAACACTGATTTCTGATTTTAGGCTTCAGATCATATTCCCTGAGGGTTTTCTGCTTAACTTAATGCACCAACACTAATTCATTCTATTCAATCATTTTCACTTCATACTAGTATATGGTAGTCACGTGGCATGATCAGTCTGAAAGGCCCTGTGATTGCTCAGACTCTCTTGTGATGAGCAAGATTTTCTGAATCCTGATAACAGAATGCAGAGGAAGTCAAGAGTTTAATAATTCTCAGACCATTAGAGTAACAAAATGCTCAAAGACTTTTATAAATGTTTTAGCAACAAAGGAGAGATTGCTTACATGTTTTGAGCACTTGTACATGTTACCCGTGATGTCATTATTAAAATTAGGCTGCATATTTAATATACAAAGTAATTTTAATAATATCACGGCAAAGTAATGAAGTCTAATTCAAGGCTTAGGTCTGAAATGTAACTACACAGCGATCTCGCCCTTGTTGCTAAGAGCATCCCACGAACCCGGAAGAATTAGCCCCCGTGACTTGCGACTCCTTTTGCCATATCGGGGCACATAATTACTCTGACCACTGGATTTCAGTGTGTTGGTAATGTATCAACACTTTAAAGTCTGTCAATTTCACATTGTTTTTCAGGTGCTGCAGATCGATCCAGACGCAACAGATGATGAACTGAAGAAAAGGTTTCGGGCGGTAAGGAAAGCATTCTAAAGAAACCTTCGGGGGGAGCATTTCAGTGACCTCATCTTTACAAACATGACTTGTGTTTTGTGATGCTGGTAGTTTTTGCCTTTAATTGTAAATCTCTTTGACTTGGCAGTTGTCCATTTTGGTCCATCCAGACAAAAATCAGGATGATCCAGACAGAGCGCAGAAAGCCTTTGAAGGTATTGCTTCTCAGGTTCATCTCTGATAACACTTATGTTTGTATGTCTTCA
Source organism: Apistogramma diplotaenia (assembly GCA_015052665.1). Taxonomy (NCBI): domain Eukaryota; kingdom Metazoa; phylum Chordata; class Actinopteri; order Cichliformes; family Cichlidae; genus Apistogramma; species Apistogramma diplotaenia. The sequence goes on from VOQJ01006542.1 coordinate 148,282, forward strand.
AGTTAAAGAATTTTTATTTGGACACTCTATAAATAGTGTGAAAAAAGCTTCAAAACTGCTTTAAAAAAATTTTTCCATTGTTGTTTTAGTACAAATTAAAATATTTATTTGACTCGGTTTTGAGTGCCCTGTGACACAGTTATCTGCTAATCTTACGTCTTAAATGATGTGCTGTATTCTAGCCGTGGACAAGGCGTACAAACTCTTATTGGATCCAGAGCAGAAGAAGAGAGCCTTGGATGTGATTCATGCAGGAAAGGAGTATATAGAGCATATGGTGAATATTCTCCACCAACTTCTCTAATAAACTTTTGATGCGTTTTTTTGTTTCCTTTTTTTGGAATGGGGGCTTTTTTTCCCCATGTTACCCAGCTTTCTTCTTCTGCATTTTTAAAGTGACATTTCATTTCATTTGAAAGGTAAAAGAGAAAAGGAAGCAGTTGAAGAAAGAAGGGAAACCACTGGATGTGGAGGAGGACGATCCTGAAATGGTAGGTTCTTTTGAAGAAAGGTACTGAGACAATAGAAATATTTTTCTAAATCAGCCTTTTATTGTTACTTCAAAACCAGAATATTTTAAAGTGAATGCAGGAATAGGTCTGTCATTATTGTGAAATTCTGTAATACCAAGATGTGAGAGAGAGACATGGCACTGAAATAATCCTCAATGCAAACCAGTGGAAGAACTGAACACCAGCAGAGATGATAGAAGTTTAACCTCAAGGGGGAAAAAGGCTGTTTAAAACTTTATTTTGAAGCAGAGTCAGAAAACAGAAATTAAAGTAACTGACTAGCAGTGCTACCAAGATGGCTGCCAAGTGGGAAAACTGGCTTCTAGAATGGCTTTGGACCAATATTAGTCCTGATCATGTTCACTCAAAATGCTTTAAATACAAGATATGATTAACCATTTATTCATACAGACCTTTATTTTATACACGAACTGACACTGATTATCAAGAACAAAGGTAATGTGCAGAGCTGTACAGAATACAGAAGGAGAAAACCTGTGAACCATGCCCTGAAAATCTGAGTTGTTGAAGCCAGGTTAAGGAGAGAGGTGACGATCAGCCAGCAGCAGTGTGGCTTCATGCCTAGAAAAAAAATAAGTGTTGATAGAGGAGGTCAGAAGGTGCCACTGAGCTGCTTCTTGTTTGCAGTGGTGATGGACAGGCTGACAGGTGAGGCCAGGCAGGTGGAGACAGGTGTAACAGTGAAGATGCAAGGAGCAGAGGTAGTGAAGGTAGATGAGTTTAAGTACCTGAGATCATCCATCCAAAGGTATGGACAGTGTATAAGAGTGCAGGCAAGGTGGACTGGGTGGAGATGAGTGTCAGGGGTGATTTTTGAAAGAAAGGGAAGGTTTACAGGATAGATGTGGGACCTGCTTTGATGTTTGTTTTGCAGATTGTGGCACTAACAAAAAAGCAGGAAGCTGAGCTGGAGGTGATACAGATTTTTATTGGGAGTAACAAGAATGGAGAGGATTAGAAATGAGAAGATCAGAGGGACAGTTCAGGTTAAGCAGTTTGGAGACAAAGTTAGAGGCAAGGCTGAGATGGTTTGGACATTTGCAGAGGAGGAATGAAGAATATAAAAAAAAAAAAAACCCAATGCGGGAAAGGAAGAGAGCTTGAGCAAAG
>VOQJ01006542.1:153625-178772 GCA_015052665.1 Apistogramma diplotaenia
TTTTTTTTTTTAATTTTATGGAATTAAAGAAAAATGTACCCCCCCGCTTCCGGTGTGGGTGGGTTGGGGAGGGGGGGGGGGGGGGGGGGGGGGGGGGGGGGGGGGAGCTTTTATGACGCACAGACGAGACATTCATTGACTGGGAGGCTTAATTTCATTCACAGAGTCGCTTCATTCAGTGAACTCAGAGACAAGTGGCACTCACAGTGTGTCTCAAACTATGCAATATATCCTCGGTATTTTTACTACTGTCCAACAGGGGTAAGTAAACAGCATGTTAAAGGTAATCCAACAACCTGTTTGAGAGCAAGCAATCACTCACAAAGCTGCAAACTATATTTAAACGCTATAAAAACCTGCAGATATTAGATCTCAGCTGCCACCCAGCAATGCCTGTTAAAGCCGTCACTGCTGCGTTGCTTAGATTTTTACGACAGCCTAGTATTCGGTGCCTGCAGCCTCTATTTACCTGGGAGAGGTTGCAGCTGAAAGACTGCTGGTGTACTAAGGTTTCAGACATACCAAAAAAATAAAATAAAAATCACCTTCCTTTGATGCTACAAAAGCCTATTTCAACTGTACTGATTAATTCAATTTTTGTACTTGAATATTCAAAGAACCAGGCAGTCCTCAGCTTTAAATATTTTCTGAGCTTAGAACATGTAATTTTTAATAACTGTTCATTTATTTTCTAGGCTACTGACTGCAGAAATGATCAGCCTAGAATCAAATTACTGACAGAGCAATGGGAGAAAATGACCAGAACTGTACAGGTTCAAATGGATACAGAATCTTTTTTTAAATTATTATTTCATAGCGGCGTGCATTACTCTGCCTGCTGCTGCTGTTTGAGAAAGAATGGGGACAGTGATGTTAATAAAGGAACAGTGGGTTGGTGCAGTACAGACAGATGGGGAATCTTCATGACGCTCCGTCTATACACCTGCTGCAGCAGACCTTCAGCGTCTCGCTCTCCGCTGCTGCTCACAAGGTGACAGCTGAGCGTAGGCTTTGGAAGGTAATGGCACAGAGATTAGTTTCCAGTGGAAATTAACAAGATAGGACAGGTACTAGAATAGCATCCGACAGCCACTGCCAGTAAGGTTTAATGACAGCAGTTTAATTTTAGAAAACCCTTCTCAAGATGCCCAAAAGTTAAACAATTAAGTCAAGATCCTCTCAAGAGGGGATGAAAACAAGGCCAATTTCTTGTTTTGAACACATAAAAGGACAGTCTCCGAGCTCAGTGGAGGACTCAGTGAAGGACCTAACCTAACCCCACTAACTGCATGTCTTTGGACATGTAAACCCCACTCAAACTCCAGATGGAGGACTTGAACACGGGACCTTCTTGCAGCGTTAACCACCATACCACCCTGCTGCCCTCTGGTATTAAAGATTTAAAGAAATTACTTTAAATAAGAAAATAATATTCCTGTAGTTCACTCAAGCATCCAAAGATCTGCAGAAAAAGCCTTTGGCAAGGAGGACTTTAATTCTACACAATAATACATATATACAGTTTTATACGCTTTCATTTCATACAAAACAAAGTCATGTACAGGCGGGCGGTGGGGACTATGACCTATAAGAACTCATAATAAATACTATCAACAGGGGCTGTGTGCTTAGAGACGTCAGGTTTGAAAGTGTCAAACGTGGAAAAGGCAGTAAGTCATTTGTGTTTAAACCGGTGAGAATGTTCCCACAACTAAACCACCGAGCAAAACACGAACATGTCACCCGCTCCGTCCACACCCCCCCAACAGACACGCTCACACCCAGAAACCATTGCGTGACAACACATTTATCAAGAAGAGAGGCTGCAAAGCCCCGTGTAAGTGGAGTGTCCGTCAACATTATCATCTCATTACTGCCGAATAGTAATAAACCCACCAATGAATGGCAGAGTCTCCATATAGGGGAAAATTCTTTTATAAAACAAGAAAACTATATGCAAGCCTGTAAACACTTGCCTCTGCCACAGATATTTGCAATACTTTCCAATTTGAATGATCAGATGTTTGTATAAGAGAACCTCTTCTTCACGTCTCCATGTTTAAAACATGTGGATGAGGATTTGTGCTGCACATACAGCTCTGTTGTCTCCTTTTTCACCCTTCAGAATTGGAAGACTTTTTCATCTCCAAAGCTTTGTTTTTTTTTTGATGGCAGACTGTGGTAGTATTTCCTTATTTTCTTTACATGCTGGTTAAAACAACACATAAACAGAAAGGAGGGTGGAAGGTGGTTCGGAAGTCTAAAGGAAGACAGGAGCTGCATAGTGGGCTGCTTTGGATACAAACAATCTTCCATTTAAGATTTTTTTTTTGGCCTCTACTGAGGCTGAGAACTAGAAAAAAAAAACTGATTTCACTCTTTTCCCACGTCTGCGGCTTATTTTAGTCTCTGCTGCGAAAAGCAGGCGGCGTCGTCAGGTGGTGAACGAGCAAAGTGGAGGAGCAAGAAGTTAAGATGTCCATGCTTTAATGACAGATGAGGTCCAGATTGAGTCAACAGTTCCCGCTGCTCCACACAGAAAGGACTTTAAACCCTTCATCATTCAGTCTTTGGAAGGTTGTGGGTCACCGACTGATGTCGCGATTGCCCTCCCAGTTCTTGCTGCCTGCAGCCTCACCGATGCCTAGGTTCTCAAAGAAAGGGTGTTTTAGAGAGTCAGCCAGTGCAAGCCTCTTGGAAGGCTCATACTCCAGCATGCTTTCAATGAGGTCAAACAGCTGGTGGTGCTCCTCCGCCTCTGATAGCAGATACCGCTGATAGACAACGACGAGTACAAAAAATTAGTGGTCATATGGAGACTGTACATAGAAAAACAGCATGAAACACAACACGCATTTGCTGCATCAGTACAATGCACTTTTCATCCCTGCTAATCATCATATTCATTCCGCTCCCACTCACACCCCCTTACCCGTAAAGGCTTGCAGTTTTCTCTCACATATTTTCCTGCCGAGGAGCTCTCATCCCAATCCAGACGACCGCGATAGAAGTATTTCTGCTTCCTGAGAGTATAAGATCAGTGTGAAAATGATGCTATAAAAGAAATGTGTGTGTCAAACACGTCGTTACCCCGCTGTCTTTTTACATTTTCTTACCGAGTCTTACGAATCATCCTGGAGGGCACTGGTCCCAGGATTCTTTCCATCATCGCTAAATGCTCCCTGTTGTCATGAGTCTGCAAAAAAAACACAAGATAACCATGAACCAGAGGAGAAAAAGCTCAGACTGAAAGGAAGAGTGATTCAGTAGACAGGGTTTAACTACTTCAGGTTCTGCTGCTACAGACGGTGTCAAACTGACAGTAACAGAGAGCTCAAGAATGACTCCAAGGGTTAATTCCTAACAGATTAACTTCTAGAGTCACTGAATATGTTTACACTTGGATTTACAAGTGGCCATGCACATGAGAGCTTTCACTGTTAGGTAAGATATAAGAAAACATATTGGTTTATAAATAATACAATTAGGAAGCTGATCATAAGTAAATAATGATCAGCTTCTTCTGCTGGAACAAATACCATCCTGTCATGTACCTGAAACAAAGTGAAGCCCAAGTAGTACTCAAACAGGATGCAGCCAATACTCCACACATCGCAGGGATGACTCCAGCCCAGCTCTGAAAGACAGAAATATAAGTACACTAAACCACCACAGAGGACTAGAATTGCCTTGTGGTTGCAAGCTTCCCCGAACCAGCGGCTTTAACTTACATCCATTTCTGGCCAGATTCATGTTGTTTTTGCAGTGGAGACTTACAAGGAATACAGTAGAAAACAGTAGCAGCTCAGAGTTTCAGTGTTTTTTTTTAAAACAACTTCAAGATAAGCATTTGGTCCAACAAGTAAAGTATATAAAACTCTGTAGATCAAAGCGAGAAAGCCACAGCTGCTCATCAGTGTGACTGGGCCTTTGATTTGTAGATATAATCACACACACCCATCTGCTCAGCACTTATCACAATTCTCACCTAATATGACCTCAGGGGCACGATAATGCCGTGTGGACACAATGGTGCTGTGGTGCTCGTGGTCAAATGTGGCACTGCCAAAGTCCACCACGCGTACTGCCGTGCTCTTAACAGTCCGTTCCTCTCGTTTCTGCAAGATGACACGCACGGTTTTCAGAAATACGAAATTCGCAAATACGATAAAGAACAATTTGTTTTCTCCGTATGTGAACTGAGAGGGACACTGGCTGTTCAGCTTTGGAACCAGCCTGCCTACAGACAAATCTGGTTTTTTACCTTTTTTCTTTGACTCTTACCTTCTCTACGTTGTACGACATGGTGAAGTCCGAGTTGACAAACAGGATGTTCTCAGGCTTGAGGTCTGTATGCGTCAGCTTATTGTCGTGAAGAACTATGGAGATTAAAACAAAAAAACCTCACTGATTCAGTTTGCAAATGACTGTTAACTTCCACTACTTTGTACAAACTGCTAATTATTTACTACAACATATAAGTATCTTAAGACTATTAGAAAAGCACTGCTAAAATAGTCCTGGTAAAAAGGGCATGAGAACATATAGGTTTGCTGGGGCTAACGCCTATTTTGCTCTGATGCTCTCGTGTGGTTAAAGGTCTACCACGACACCAGATCTAATGAACTACTGAATACTGAAGTACAAGAAATATCAAGTCAAAAGCTTAATTACAGCTCAAGTTATGAGTCAGTGTCTTCACTTTTTACTTTTTTTTTAAATTCTCCTTCCCATCCAAGCCCCTTATTTGCAAATGCTTTGAACATAAAAACATAACTTACATTTCACAGCAAGACAGATCTGGTAGGCCATGTGTCTGACCTGACCAATCGAGTAGGGCAGGTAGTTGTTTTCCTTCAGAAAGTCGAAGGTGCTCAGAGCTAGCAGCTCAAAGGAGATGCACATGTGACCGTGGTAGTCAAACCAGTCATACATCTGTACACAAAGACTGCAAGACAGACAAAACAGGGGAGGTTCTGACTGTGAGCTGGCAAACTGTTTTATGCCAACATAATTACACCAACAACAAACAGGTAAACCAGCTGACTGAACATAAGACACTGGCTAATGCTTTGACTGCGGTGCCACAGGACCCAGTCAGAACTCACTATTTATTATCGGGATCCTTTTCATTGATCTTCTCCAGTACATTGATCTCCAAGCGAGCTGCTTCCTTGTATTTCTCCACATTCTTGATAATTTTCAGAGCAACATGGGATCCTCCTCTGTAAAACATGAAACAAAATATGCCTGATTCAATGTGCCCTTCTGCAACCCCAAGTGCCAAACACCAGCATCTGTTTATTCATAGATCCAACACAGAGCAGTTAACGGCCTGGCTATGAGAGCAAAGGCTCCAGTTATCAAGTTATTTATATGATTGGGGGGGGTGGGTGGGGGGGTATATATATATGAGAAGTGACTGCAGCAGCTTCAGTTGGTTGGAAGACGTTAACCCAGAATGAATGTGTGTCACAATATTAAGGCCCCTCGAGCGCTGTCAAGGGCATAGCAAAGCAACAGGTGGCAATAATAACCCTAACCATAAAGAAATATTGGTCGCTTAACAATAACACAGCGCACAGTCTGACATCAAAGTAGGAGTTAAAGGCACACACCTTTGTTGTTGTGAGACAAACTCTGCTTCCTTGTTTACAAGTAAGCGCACAAACTGAGTTTTCAAGTTTTTCAAAAGCTTCCTTTAATCATTTTCAAAAGCTGTGTTTACATGTAGACGAAAGGCCAAAATGCACAGAAAAATCTATGTTTACCAAAATACCTGCGTACGTGTGGCTGTAAGCTTAAACGAGGAGCTATTTTAGATGGGTCTTTTGTTTTTCTTAAGGAAGTTTTTATGCAATAGCCGACACACCCACCTGCGATGGTCAATGCACCGCATCACCCTCCCAAAGGTCCCTTCCCCCAAAGTGCTGACGATCTCATCTGCAACACAGCACAAAGAGAAAAAAACAAGAGAGGGAAAGCAGGGAAAGAAAGAAGCATTAGACATGTGGACTCGTGCAGGAATACACAAAGCAAAAGTGTAGACAGGCGAATCAGTGCTAGCGCCCATCCCCTTTCCAAATCGCTGCCTATTCAACCTGGCAGACTTAAAACAATGTGTGTAAGACTATGATAACTAAACGTATGGTGCTATGATGCAAAACAAGGGGGCAAACATAAAGCACTCCCTTCCTCTGATGACCAATTTGCAGTCATTGAAAAGTCAAGCGCATCCTTTCGAGATGTAGCTGTCTTTGCCCAAAAGAATACAAGTAATCAATAAAACTGAAAGATTAAAATGTATTAAAATTATTCTCAGATGAAGTGTTTAATGCCAAAGAAAAATGTCTTAAAATGTGAACTAGTTGTTCTAATCTTAATGAAAATTGCTAAATCAGTGTTGTGCAGGAGATCGTTCTACTCCAAAATAAACCCCAAACCCATCAGAGTGAAAAACATCTAGCTTAAGTTACAGACTTAAAACTGTAACTAACTTGTAAGCTAAAGCGCAACAGAAACAAACAAGCTGCAAATTGGGTTTCTAAGTTTAGGAAAGTCAAATAACCTGTGAAACATCAAGAAAATGCTCCACAGCTCAAAATCCTAGAACAAAAAAAAGCAGATTGTATCTAAGGTCCCTCCTAAAATCTTCAACATTCTTGCAATCCACCCTGCTATTTCAGCTAGAGCGAAGAGCATTCTAGCAAGGCATCATCATCATGATCATCAGGCACTCCCCATGTCATGTAAATGCTCTATGCTTTAATACTCATATGGAGAAGGGTTACGATAGAGTAGTGGCAGTGAGTACATCTCTCTTGCAGGACGTCCCCACTCCGACAGATCAGGTGCCCTTCCTCGTCGTCCCTCACACTCAGTGCCCGTGTCCGGCTGTCGCTCCGCTGTTTTCACACCCAAACCGCCATCAGCAGGTCACAACACGACCGAAGGGGACAGGGGGGTTTCAGGGGCAGCCGCAGCCACGGCGTCAGGCGGCACAGGTGGATGAGGAGGGAGGAGGAGGGTGGTAGTTGATGTAGTTGTGGTTGTAGGTGGGTTTCGTGGTCATTGGGCGATTCACGCATGACACCACGTGAAGGAAATATATAACGATAGGGATATAGTGCAAGGGAACAAGTCAAAGATCACATGTTGTCCTCTGCTCCTCTCCCCCCCTACCTTTAAACCACAGCTGCTTACAAACAAGGAGGCAACTTGCACATCCATTCATCAACGCAACAACCAATTAAGACAGTAATATAAATATAACTACTTCAAAACAAGATGGAAGATAAAATGGCAAAGCCATAAACATTCAAGCAGGACTTCTTTAAAGATGTACTACTTCATATTCAACCCCTTTGCTCACTTACATTCATAATTAACCACACCCACCACAAAAAGAATCATTTAGATCAAAGTAATTTTAAAAGCCAATTTTAATAAAAATCGAATGCATTATGTTTGGCAGAACATTTTCACCTTTTCAGTTCATATTCATTAAAAAACAACTATCATAGGCCTTTATCCCCTTTTAAATAAAAGAAAGAGTGATACAAAATAATTACAGTAAAAATTGTGTGACGAATAGTTGCTGAAGCACCAAAAAGTGTCTGTATGAAAATGAAAATGCTCTACCAACAAAGAAAAAGAAAAAGAAGAGCCAATTAAAGCCAAACCCACTTAATCACAAATATAATAAAACCCCTGTGACAGAACAAAAACAAATCATAAAGGTTTTACTACTTACCAAATCTAGGGGCTGCAAAGTAAAGGTTAGGACAGGACAGAGGCAGAGAAAGATGAGCGAAAGAAACAGGAGGTGGAGGTAGAGGATGAGGACTTAAAGCACCAACTCAGCTCTGGCTGTACTCACCGAGGAGGATGGGCTATAGGACCTGGTTCTACGCCGCCTTCGTTTGTGCTTACGCCTGCTGCCTTTCCGCCGGTACGACTCGTCCCGTTCACGCTCCCTCTCACGGCCACGTCTGTAGTCGTACATGTTTGGCGAGAAGTCACGTGGATAGTAACTTTCGGCTGCTCCGTGTGGCTCCCTGTCTCTGTCGTGGTCTCGGCTTTGATCAAACCGTCTGTATCCCTCGCAGTACCTTCTGTCAAATGGTCGGTGTTCGGTTGAGCGATTGTCATAGCTGCGACTGAATATGTGCACAGAGGAATACGTTGTAACCACATGAAGAACACTGACAACCAAGCAAAGTGATGGTGGGGTAAATATATTTAAAGTTTAACACACCTCCTTGATCGTACAAAGCTTCCCTCCTGTCTGTGTCCACGTCCCCTCCTGTCTCTGTCACTGCTGGAAGAGTAAGTCGGCGATCTTCTGTGCCGATGTCTTCGTCCTCTGTCTCTGTCTCTGTAACGGTCTTGGTAACTGCCTCGACTGTCTCTTTCTGAGGATGAATACCGTCTTGTGTGTGGCATCTAGTGCAATATTAAAAATATATGGAACAAGTTAGTACACGATACCAAAACATGTTGGAGAAAAGTCAGTACTTACATTCAAATTACTGGAGAAGCTGCTCAATTAAATAGCTATAAGGTTCTGATCTACTGTTACAGGAAAGTTTACCTTGAATAAACTGGAATTCGCTTGAAGATTTTCTTTAAATTTTTCATATGCAAGAAAATACCTTAAGTCTCGAGAGTCTACAAGTTTCCTGATATAACTTTTGTTATGTTTTCAGAATTTCAACTGACAGTGAAGGGCCGCTTAAAAGACACATCTCCATAACAAACTTAATCATCAACCTGGAAACGGTCACCTTTGGAAATGAGACGTTTAACTGCAAGACAGGTGTAAATATTATCTTCACTGAGTTGCCCTTAGACAAGAAGTACTTTCTTTTTTTTTCTTTTGCAAAGGAAAGTGGTTATACAGCAGGCCAACATCACAGTTCAACTTTCCTTCCTGTCTAAAAATGTGTCAAGATTAAACATACAATCTAAAAACATGTCCAAAACCACTGTAGTGAACCTGCAAATATATATAAACACAAAACAAGGTTTAAGTAAGATACGTTCGTTAACCCTGTTGCATGATCCTGCTAAAGTTGAGAACCCCTAATGCACAGCGGTCCTCCAAACAACTGCAAAGCCTTTAGCACTGTAGTCACAAGTAATTATCACATTTATCGATTACAGTTAAGCTTTAACTAACGTAGGTTCAGAGCACGAGTGAATCCCAAGTTAATAAAATGATCGTTGCTAGTCATTAATTGTCGCTAATGTTTTTCACCTACCGTCCAAGACGATGCAACACTTGTTAAATCTATTTTAAAATTACCGTTAAAATCATTAATCTCAGCACTGATTAATAAAAACTAGGCATCTTTTACACTCCAGCACATTTACAAACAGCACCGACAGTGTTGGTCCTGGAAGGGACTAACTATTCAACGAGCGACGTAGCAGCGGTTAGCATGCACTGCTAGCAACTCGCTAATGTAAATAATTTGACCGCCATCTTAGCTTAGCTACGTTCGTAAAGCTAACCAGCCACTACGCTAACTGCAGGATCGCTATGTAGCTTAATTTAATAAACAGCGTTTACCGTTTTAGCAGCGAGGCCTGTACGTTTATCCCACAAAAAATCCGTGGTGGCGTTCCACTTTCCCTTCTCTACCTTCTCGCCGGCTAGGTGCTCAAAGCTCTTTTGCTATCACGTAGCCAGTTTTTTTTTTCCTGTCTGCCAGTACAGCTAGTTCTGGTTCAGTCTAGTGCTCGTACCGCCCTCCTGCGCTCAAATGTGGCTAGTCCGAATGTAGACAGCCACAGGGAATTATTGAACCCCGCAACCATTATGAGACCTTATAAAATTAACTGTGTTTAGATGTGACTAAGTATAAAATGTTACGGAACATGCTATTTAATTTAATCAATCTATTTTTTATTTGCTATCTCATAACTTCAGGCTTCTTCAGTTCAATTTTTTTTGTTTTACACTTTTTATGAAAAAAATGTCCAGGCAAGCTTGTGGCATGGAGGAGAGAAGCCTGTGGCCTTTGTGACCAGGCTGCTTAAGTCTTGCAAAGTGAGAGGATGGCTGTGGATTGGAAAAGTGTACTAGTATTGATTAAAAAAACAAAACAAGTAACAGCCAATGCACATGAAGCTATGGGAAATTAGCTGATTCAGAAGACAGAAGAAGAAACTTAAGTGTCTTTGTGGATCTAGAAAAACATATTATGACAGGGTGCCAAGCGAGGAACTGTGGTACTGAATGAGGAAGTCAGGAGTGGCAGAGAACTATGTGAGGGTGGTGCAGGACATACAGTATATGATGATAGTGAGACAGTGGTGACGTGTACAGCAAGGGCAACAGGTGGGCTAAAGTTGGGATGGGATATCCTCAGGGATCACCTCTGAGCCCCTTCATGTTTGCAGTGGTGATGGACAGGCTGACAAATGAGGCCAGGTACCAGTCCCCGCGGACTATGAGGTTTGCAGATGACAGTGTGATCTATAGTGGGGGTAGAATTACACCACTGATCAGCTCTGAGCACTTCTTCTGTGGTGGTTTGTGCCAAAATCAACCAGTGAGCTTGCCTTGTGGTTGACAAGTCACAATAAGTTTGAACAATTGTGACAAATATTCAAATTAGTTTTTATTCAAGTGTACATAAACAGTTAATAAAATGTTATGTAAAAAAATACCACATTTATAAATAAAATAATTACAAGACATTTCAACACCGGACAGTCACTCCAAAGAGGCAGAACCTTCAGGATCACACCAAAGTCAGGTGCACAGGTTGCTTCGAGTCTGCAGGAGCATCAGTAGGGCTGGGAGGCTGTCCTTATTGGTCACGCTAGCATCTGTCTGATGCTGATGGGATTTTCTCCAGAGGCAGATCCAAGAACAGCAGGGCAAACTTAGAATACTCTTTGCCTTTGTCCATTAATTTGATGACTGTGATTATTCCACAGTACACAAGGGATAACAGCAGGGATAACCAGAACAAAAATATTTTCCCCACACAAGAAGAATTTAGTTTACCATTGACTGAGGTAGTGCTACTTTTCTTTCGAGTCTCCTTTTGAGACCGAACACTCATTCAAATGAGCCATCTGTTCCAAGCGACTGGAGCCGCGGTAGATCCACTCCTTGTGGTTGTCATTCTAAACATGAAATAGAAAAACTACTGTAAGTCATAACATTTAAATAAATGTAAAAACTAGTTGAAAATACTATAAAGAGCAAAGTAAGATTGTACTGACCAGAAAGACAACTTGCATCAAGCTGCAGTCAATCTCCAGAACATTAGTCCTCTCCAGGATTCCATTATTTTCTATGTTTACAGTTTGTCCAACCCTGTACTGTGACTGGGGTGGGAAAGGCCACTTCTTTAGATAAATCTGCATGAAATGCTTGTGCTTTTCATCCAGGATATCATCCAATGGGTCTTTCACTGTCACAGAAAATGGAAAAAAAATGTCTTCTTAACAGTAGTATTACAATAGCAGGCGCTGTGGGCGGTAAGTATATACAAATTTGCATTCTGCTTCCATTATTGAGAGCAGCAAAAATAAAAGGTTAATTAGGTAAATAAGTCAAATAAAATTGCTGTTTAAAAACAAACAGCTGTTGCCAAATCTCTGTTTAATTCGACTTTGTGTGAATTAACTTGAACTTACATTGTTTGCACACCAGGTGCATTACAGGTAAGGCAACATACATCGGCGTGTGATCGTCAATAAAAACCAAGAACCTGGAACATAAAAATTAAAATCAACTTTGTCATTTTTTACCTAAGAAACTAACTGACATTTCTTTGGCATAATCTGAATTCATCATCATACTGAAGCACACAAACCTCATGCGGTTTCTTCTGCTGGGGACCTCTGCCATGACACCGGGCATGAACTGGCCATCTTCAGTCTTGACCACCACACGTGTACCGATAAACAGCTCATTCACCTTTGGCATGCAGTCAAAGGCAATGTGGTAACCAGACACTAGGCTCTTTCCCTTCTCCTCAAAATTGACCTTGTATTTCACCCTACCATCTTCTGAAATGATATATAAAAAAAAACATTATTAACAATATACCAAATTTGCTTGCCACAAAAGCCCATCGTTTAAGTTACAGCATCACGCAATCCACCATCTGACCGGGGCCTTTCTGTGTTTGTATGGTCTCCCCATGTCTGTGTGGGTTCTCTACAGATACTCCAGCTTTCTCCCACAGTCTAAAGACAAGCAAGGTTAATTAGTGATTCTAAATTGCCAATAAGTGTGAGTGTGAGTGAGAATGGTTGTCTGTCTCTGTGTTTGCTCTGTTATAACTGCTATAATGCTAAATCATTAATGCTGCTAGAATAGCCTTAACTGTCGGGGGAGACACACGTGAAAAACATGATTCTTCTAGCATCACATCATTTCTCTTGTTTACATCGAAGCTTAACGTCACGTAGCGCAGCTAGCAGGGCAGCCTAATGTTCAGCTCGGCTGGCTGTGATATGACTAAGTCATAACGTAATGGTGATGAACACCGGTTGGCTCCAGTGAAGTTTTGCCTACTGCCCCAACAGACCTAAACGCACATGCTATTACATGCACATATAATAAAACATCCAACCTATGAGTCTGGTGAACACTGTAGCTGATTACAAGCAGTGCTGTATGACTCTACAGAAATGCATTTGACTTTTTAACTACTCCAAGTTGATTTCAGATTAAACAATGTTCCCCAACATTCCCAACTACTTTGATAAAAACTGATTTGTTGTAACTTGATAGCAAACAGCAAAACAATGGACAAACAGCTGTCCATTAATATGACACATTATAATCTGCCTTGTTCTTATCAAAACTGCCTTTTTAAAAATTCTTACCCTTTGTTATTATTTCAACAACTGTCCCTCGTTGCCAGCTCAAAGGCCTTCTTCTGGCCAGGACCTTCATGTTCACTTTGATCTCTTCTTGTGGTTCAGCATGAGCGGTATTTGAAGCAGAGGACTTGGTAACTGCTGATATGGGAAAGATAAAGATAAGGTGTATTGATAGACATTTTATTTTATTTCATCCTTTTCTGGACTGAGCTGCTGTAATATGCAAATGTTCCCGTTGTGGGATCATTAAAGTATTGTGTACAGCATGAACAGTATGCATTATGGGTGGGAGTGTAAATAAATTAAATGTACATCTACTAAAAGTAAAGCTGTGTATCAATAGTAACAGCGGAGGTAAAGTGGTGGTCACAGCAGTTACTTCTGTAAGTGTAGAAAGTGGACACGATAATCAAGACTGAAACTTTCTTCTGTCCAGAGACCTGTGATGTAACTTAGTGGTACAGGAATCTGATGGTGAATCTGTTCACAAGTGTATATTACAAACCAATATTTTCTAAATCACCACATAAACCTAAGTCCCGCTGGCAAAATAATAAAAAAGTTCCAGTCTTATAGTGGTTTTTATGTTTTTGCATGATGTACACTTTGTGGCCATTACCTGCAGTGCTTGTCGATGTTTTCGTTGCCCGACTCCCAGCCTGTCGTGATTTTGCTCTTTTTTTTTTAGCTTCAGTAGCTGAACTCACTTGCGGCACTGATGTTTTTGCCGCTTTGCTTTCTGACCTGCGGAGACGTTTCACAGTCACTGTCTTTGCACCGCTGCCGTTAGCGATGGCGTTTTTGCTTCCCCGACGTGTTGTGTGACTCTTAGCACGTTTCTCTTTTGTTTTCTTTCTTCTTTTACTATTTGGTAACCAAGTACTCGAAACAGAACAGTCAGAATCACTCGAGTCTCTGCCTGGTTCCCACTGCATGTCCGATTCAGCACTGCTTGATAACTCATTTTCAGTGCAGTGATTTTCAGGTGTTGAACAAGGTGGAATGCTTGTGGTCTCAGATGCAGGGAGTTTTGTCAAGACCACCACTGCTTCTCTCATCAAAGCACCGGGGTATTTTGTTCTAAGATTTCTTCCTTGAGTCTTCTTCCTTGATTTAGCGGGGCCAGCAGAACTCAGAGGTCTGGGCACTTGAGTCTCAGAGTAAACAGACTCACATGAGAGTGGTGACGCTTGTCCTATAGAAAGAAAAACCACAGGTAAAATTGCAGCTTCCAAACAGACACACCTGAGGCAACATTTTAAAATTAAATTTCTGTTTTACCAGAGCTCGCTCGGTTGATGTCATCACCATCGTCATCATCAGAATCGGTGTCCTTGTACTCCCATCCCAGCAAAGAATAAAGTTTCTTCACAGTTTCCTCACATGCAGCCACAGACCTGAATGATAACACCACAAGTATGAATAAATACAAGAACATAAACACAAAGGCAAGAGAACTGTGTTTTCAGAGAAAGAAACCAGTATTTGATATTTAACATAAAGTATCCATTCAATCCAAAATACAAATACAAAAATAAACCCCAAAACCTGTTTTGTGTACAACTAGTTAAGCATGTTAAAAGTGTTGTTTTCACCAGGATTGCCAGACCCAATGCATTCATATTCGTTTACAATAATAACACTCACTCGCAAAGTTTCAGTAGGTTCGCAGCCTGTTCCTCCCTCCTTTGCAGCAGAGACTGCAGCTTACTGCATTTCTCCAGTGTATCTGAGGAGACTAGTTGGGTCTTCTTCACCTTGTCTCTTAGCCAACTCTGAAGCTCCTCTCTGCTCATCTCAATCTCACCTCCATCCATAATTACTGCAACGCACAAAGATTTCACATCAGAGGTTAACTGCTTATATGATTACAAAACAGCACTGACTTGCTCATCATGCAGAAAATAAATTTACAATGCAAAAAAATCTAAATAAGATATGACTGACTACATTCCAAAGACTTACAGTTAGGAATCCTAACACACTAAGAGAGATTACAGCTCTTGGAGAAAGACAAGAAAACAAAAAAAAAAATTTTTTTCCCCCCCTCACTGACTTACAGACAAAATGCATCACTCATTTATTGAACTGTGAACCTAATAAGTGTATGATCTCATAGAGGGGAAAACGGTGCAAATATATTTTATGACGTTTTGAAAAAAAAATCACCAAAATCTGACCTTTAGACCAGGGGTCCTCAATCCCAGTCCTCGAGGGCCGGTGTACCTGCAGGTTTTGGATGCAGGTGTGTTGAAGCAGGGTTGCATCCAAAACCTGCAGGACACCGGCCCTCGAGGACTGGGATTGAGGACCCCTGCTTTAGACTTTTGGTGTGGGTCTTAGTAGTGGTCGAGGCTAGCATAGACTTCAGATAGTTAGCCGTGAAGACCGTCTCTTCTATGCCTGACTCTTTATCAGATAAAGTGGATGAGCACTCGGTACCCTGAACCCTCACACATTAACTATTGATTTCATGTTGGTTAGGTGAATTTAATATTTTTAAAAAGTCAAATAAGACATGATTCATACCCTGAAGCACCTTTTCCAATCGTCTCGAAACGAGGTCTTCTTCTTCTTCTTCTTCTTCTCTTAACGATGGGTCAATCTGTATGAAACTCACTGCCGCCCCCTGCGTCTTGAAATACGAACAACAGTCTTTGACTTTTAAAACCGTTACCAGAGAGTATACTAGAAAGAAGGGTGCAGAGCTGTTATACCTTTACGTTTCATAATGTTTTAAGTAATACGCAGTTACTCTCAAGGGATCTGGAGTGTGCCAAGAAAATACCCGCTACACCATTACACCACCAGCCTGAACTGTTTACACTAAGCAGGATTGATCCACGCTTTAATGCTGTTTACACCAAATTCTGATCCATCCATGTCACAGCAGAAATTCAGACTGATCAGACCAGGAAACTTATTCCAGTCGTTTGTTGTTCAGTTTTGGTGTGTATGAATCGTAGCCTCGGTTTCAATATGTTGTGTTCAGAGTTGCTATTCTGCATAAGTGGCTTGTAATAAGTGGTTATTTGAGTTTCTTTAAGCATCCTCTCAACTACATTCGAATTGAAAGGTCTTTATTGAACCACTATAATCAGGTGAATGTAAAAAAAGATATTAGATATCTAAAATTCTATGTCAGTCTTCTTAATATTAGAAAATTTAGCAGGTGAGACCTCAGATCTATATTTGAATACAATTGCTAGATTGGACTGAAAAAGACATAATAAAAGAGACAAAATTAAAAACTGACAAGGACAAGCTTACATACAATGCAAAAATGTTTTTATTGGGAGAAAGAATGCAACAGAAGAGGTGTTAGAAGCTAAATAAATTAAAGAAATAACTGCCTAACACCTGTAAATATTAAAGAGGTTTGATATGAACTGCTCCCAAATCATAAGTAGCAAGACTGAAAACATTGAAAAAAAACACCTTCTTTCACTTCTTCAAAATGCACAGACGTCACCCCAATTATTTTAAACCCTGCAGGATACACACTGATGGAATGATAGCGAAGATACAGGCGCACCGATGGGGAAAAAAAAGGAAATGCCTCCACATCCGAGTGGTGCCATGAAACGTCGACTTCAAAAGGTCGGGTGCTTTCGGTCACTGAAAATGTGGACTTGTTTCAAATCATTAATCAGCAGAGGTGGCAAAAGAACTGACATTCTGTACTTAAGTAGAGTTTTGCAGGAGCCTCTCCCGATACTCAAGTGAAGTAGATACCCAATGTTCCCTCTAAGCTGCGCAAGCGCGCACTGCTCGCACATTCTCGGCGCAGCAGAAAATCTATGCAGCGCAAAAAAATTTAATCCAACATAAAACGTAAATAATTAGACCAATAAAAATTCTTTCCGTACCATTTTGTAGTTTAAGGCAGTGAGTGTCTGGTGTTCAGCCAATGATACTATACGGTGCGCCTACGCTACGCATCCAATCATCGCATACTACTGTATACGTGCCTGTCCATATGCATTGTGGCACCGTGCAGGTTAGCTAGGTAAGAACAGTGTGATGGAGTTGAGAGACGCGAATGCTAACCAATTATCATGGCTATGCGATCAGGCAGTGGGGCTTCCACTCACCAAGCCAAAATAAAAAAGAAATGCGCTTCTTTTAAGATGGAATGGCTTATATTTATAATAATAGGTGTGTAGCCACAGCGTTGCTCATCGTGCCCAGACACATGAAAAATTAGAGGGAACATTGCAGATACCTGAAAAATTTACTTAAGTACAGTAACAAAGTATTTGTACTTCATTACTTCCCACCTCTGTTAATCAGTAAAAGAAGATGAGAGCATTCTCGCGCATATGACTGTTAAAACAAAAGAAACAACTGCTTGGCTTTGTCATAATAACGCTTTTTGTAACAAAGTCACATTTCTGAACAAACTGGAAAAAAGAAAAAAAAACACTGTTTGCCTGGTTTCTATGCAAAATCATGTCTAGACTTATTTGGCAACGCCATAATCCACCCAGTCACTCTACACGAGAGTGTAGTAACTTAAAGATAGAAAATGAGCACCAAGTTCAATCAGGTTAAGCAGACATGCTCATAAGTCTGTGTTTTTCATAAAGAGACCCAATGGCTCGCCCCTTTGGGGTGGTGGATGTTAGTCACAATATTTTCACAGGATCCCGTCTCTAGATAACTAGTCAGAGTCAGACTCATTCATGGCCTCGGCGCTCAGTTCCAAAAACCTAGCGTGTGCGTGTTGCAGTCGTATGGAGCCTCTGTAGAGCCATTCTCTGTGATGATCGCCCTGACAACAGAAACAAAAATGTCAGCACAGGTATATCAATAACATAAACAGCAGTGCTAATGCTTTATCAAATCTATAATAATTCTTTAATATCAGCTCACAGTCAGCACAGTGATATCAGCTCTTCTCCCACAGACAAGGGATCACCACAGCAGGTACGTCTGCATGTTTAACTTGACAGATATATCAGGTGCCCTTCCTGATACAGTACCAAAGAGAATTGTTTCTCCTTCCAGGATCGAATGTGGGATCTTTACCTTGTTAGGAGAACACACAAACCACTACACTACAGAGCTACTGCCTACAAAGGTTACTAACTGACTCATAACCTATTCTATGCCACAACCTACATGCACCTCCTTTGAAATGTAACTACAGAAGTATAAATTAAGGGTCAGATCTATTGTTGACTGGTTTTGGGAGAAACTTTTGTGTTGTTTGTTATGGCTACACCTAATCATTTTAAGTCAAAATGAAATAAACATAAAAATGTCAAGACAACAAAAAAAAAAAAGATACTGACCTGAAAAATAACCTGCATCAAGCTACAGTCGACTGAGTGCACCTCACACCTCTGCTGCTCTCCATTGTATTCTGCACTGAGGTTCTGTCCAACCCTGTACTTGGTTAAATGAGGGTACGGCCAGTCCCTCAAGTACTGTTTTATGAAACATTTGTGAGGGCCGTCAGGAATGTCGTCCACCAGGTTTTCTACTGTTGAAATAATTAAAATAAGACAAAAATAAAGAGTCTGTTATTTAGTTATTTTAGCATGAGCCACTCATGCTGCATTTATTTTAAAAAAAACTCATGGTAACATAATTTGAAATGACATAAATAATGGGTAGACAACAATTAAAAAGACCTGCACACAAGATGTTCAACACTGAACTGCATAAACACAACATTAAAGAAGAAAGACACATTAAATACATACATAAAAGGCTGTACACAGCACAACTTACATGGTCTGCACACCAGGTGAAAAAAAGGCAAACCAACATAAACCGGTGTGTGATCATCCGTAAAGACCAAGAACCTGGAAAATTGAACAGTGACTTATGAGGTATTCATTCTTTCTACTGAAAAAAAGCAAATGATTACAAACATTTGAGACCACACCTGAAGTGGTTCTTTCTGCTGGGGAGCTCGGCTAAAACACCAGGCCGGAACCGGAACTTGTTTTCCTGACACTGAACAACCACGCGGGCGCCGACATAAAGGTTCTCCACCTTCGGTGTGGTGTCAAAGGCAATGTGGTGTCCAGATACTAGAATCTTCCCCTTTTCTTCAAAACTGACTTTGTACTTAAACCGTCCATCATCTGCAAAGAAGGAAAAAGAAAAAAAATCGAGTTCTGATCATTTCATTGCCATTTTCTTTTTTGCATAACTTTGGTTGTTTGGAGTCTGGTACCTGCATGGGTTTACCTCCAGGTACTCCAGCTATCTCCCACAGGCACGTGCACTTATTTGACTATTGATTTTAAATTGGTGTAGATGTGACCTGTCATACACACTGATTTTCAAAATCTAAGCGCCTCAGGTGAATGAGCACAAAGCTTAGACAGCAGTCTCAGGCCTAGCGGGATTTACTGAACTGCATGCCGTTGGATTAACAGATAGGAATGCACAAAATTGCAACTGCCCACGTCTAGTTTCTACTCTACTCTATTTCCAATTTGCAATAAAATAATAATCCATCTTGAAGTCTGTGTGGCTTCAACTTCTCTTAGAGGTTCATCTAGCAGTGTTTTCTCTTACCTTTTGCAATTATCTCCACTACTTTCCCACGCTGCCATTTCATTTGTTTCTTCCTGGCCAAGACTATCATGTCCACTTTGACTTCTTCCTGCGGCAAGTTGGGACGGATGCTCATGGTTTGATGAGAGCAATGGGGTGATATCCTAGCAGAAGAGTTTTCTGAAGGGGCAAAAGCGAAAAGTGGAATTCTGAAGTTATCCAAGAGTTTTAACGATTACTGGTAGCAGTGGTGGTGCTTGTGGTCTTACCGTTACTGCTGGTTCTGTCACTGTTGGCAATTTTCTGATTATTGTTTGCGCCTGATAAATCTGAGTCACTTGAATCATCATCTGGTTCCCACTGCATGTCAGAATCAGAGCTGCTGGAGAATTCATCTTCACTGTAGAACTGCGGAGGCGTCGGCGGCCGCAGAGCGCTGATCTTATAATCAGGGAGTCTGGTCAAAACCACCACTGCATTTTTTGTTAGATTAGGAGAATCTGAGCCGTTTTCCCATTGCAGCATTTCGGTGGGAGTTTCACTCGTGGAGCGAATGGGCTCACATGTGGACTCGGACATATTTTCTGCAAAGAAAAAATCAGAATCAGTGAGATTTGGGCCATTGCCATGTTACACTTTCATTGTGGCTGAAACAAATCGTGGTAACTATTGTAGCTCAGACTCAAAGGAAACTAAAAATGCTATCAATCAAATTCATCTTAATTTTTTATTCATGCTGGACAATATCTATCACCCCTACAATGTGCAATATCCAATACTCACTGATCTCCATTATTATATGTACTTTTTTTTTTTACACTGTGTATGTTTTTATACATTCTATTTTATTTTCTGCATTGTTTTTCTGCATGACTACATGTGAAATAATAAAGCTACAGTCATGTGAAAAAGAAAGTTTTCACGGGACTTTGTGCAGTCATAATGGCCATCATGTTTGCTCACAGTATATCCGCACAAACACCTCATACCAACTGCCAAGCACGGTGGTGAATTTGGGTGATGATTTGGGCCTGTTTTACAGCTACAGGACCTGAGCACCTTGCAGTCCTTGAACGCCTCTGTGTACAAGTGTTCTAGAGTCAAAGGTGAGACAGCTAAAGCCAGAAATAGGGTCATGCAGCAGGACAATGATCACAAGCGCAGCAGCAAATCACTGCACTGCAATGCCCCGGCTAAAGCCTTGAAATGTGATGGGTCCTTAAGAGAGATGTGCAAAGAGCTGTAAAAAGGAGTGAGCCAAAGTCTTCCACGGTGTTGTGGGGGACAGATAAAAGTCATACGGGAAATGATTATTTCAAGGTACTACGGCTAATGGTGGTTCTGCAAGCTACAGAATCATGGCGCTCGTGACGTGTACGCAGTTTTTCACAGGACTGCACTTAAACACAACTCTTCATTTTTAAATATGACTCATCGTTAAGCACCAGCACATTGCGACAACTTTATGTACAACTGTTATTTGCAACAAACAAACAAAAACCTCAGCATAAACACAGTTGCTGTTTGCTGACGCTGAGAATTAAGTCATAAACTGTGTGCAGTGCCTTTGTTTTTGTTGTCGGAGTCTCGTGGCAGCAGGGAAGCTGTTTAAAGGGCTAACGATAACGATGACATAAGTAACACCTCTACGTACTACTAATAGTGGGGGTGTTTTTCTACTTAAACATTCACTGTACGCTATGGCTTTATCACTACATGGAAAATATTATTCCACTTATTGCCGAAACTAAGAAGCTTTAATAGAGCTACTCAGAGGAAATACACAACCACGCTAAGCTGTGTTTAGCCGTATTTCCTGCCTACAAATAAGTTACTTGACTGCTTAAGTGGGGGGCTTTAATACAACAAATACTTGTTTCCGCTTACCTGTTGTTGTTTTGATTATCCGGAAAACAGGACAAAATACTCAGCTGCAATTTCAGCTAACGTGAAGGCTGGAGCTGAAGCCAGGTCAGGCTAGCATTGAAGGCAGCGGCTTAAAAAACACAGTTTAACTGCGGTTTGGACTTTGCATCACAAACGTATGCAAATTACTTCATGCAAATGCAGCTCTAATTGATTTTTTTTCTCCTGCTAGATGTGTGTGTGTTACAAAATTATGAAGCAGCCGTTTCCTCCATCTTAAAAGACTTGGGGTTTTCCTTCTTCTCGACGTTGGTAACGACTAAAACTGGGAAATGCTGCCGCCCATCGTCCTTTTCCCGTTATAGTCCACGGCGCTCGCCATTTTGATTTCAGGCCTCTAGCGAGCCTTCCTGATACCGGACATACAACTACCACAACCAACCATTCCATACGTGGAAATTCTGTTGTGGTTTATAAACGTGTTCCTTCGGTTGGGGTAGATCCTGTTGTATTGTTATTATTTTATTTATTTATTTTCCCAAGTATTTTAGTAATTTTGTGCTCTACTGCGCATGCGCCGGACTGAGAAATCAAAACAAAACAAAAAAAAGCTAGCTAAATGGGGAAAAAAATCCCCTCAGCCATTAACGTGAACACAAATACAGTTTGAATCTATAAATAGTCTTTTGTGTTTATTCTCGTTGCATACGGCCATACCACCCTGAACACGCCCGATCTCGTCTGATCTCGGAAGCTAAGCAGGGTCGGGCCTGGTCAGTACCTCGATGGGCCATGACCCCCTGGGTCCTGATCACGTTGGGAAAAAAAAAGTAAACTGATCAGTTTCATTCAACATCTTTCACCTCCATCTACCGGACAAATGGGGAAATACCAGGTGCTGTAAGCTTTTTGTTTTCTCCACAAGAGGCCGCTGCCGCTCCAGAGGAGACGGGAGTTTTTAAAAAGGAGCCCTTGGAACAAAGAGCACATTCAGGTCACTGTGCAGATTTAAATAATGGATTGAAGCACAGACATTGCACACAGAAAAAGGTCATGACAGTTAAACACTATTCTACAGACTAAAACGAGATGCAAAAAAACATTTTAGTTAACCAAAATAAAAAAGAAAAATGAGACTTGAATGGGGAGGAAGCACATACTTCTCCCACCCTGTGTGCTTATGCTATGCTGGAATAGATGCCACCCAGTGTTCTCGTACTCTATCATAAATTACTACATCACAAAGGCTAGAAATTTATTGAATTTGCTTTTAAAAACTGTTTATGCACCCTAACTAAACATTACATTGCATTATTGTATGCTCATTTAAAATAGTACCAAATTAAATTGTGACAGATGAAAAATTCACTGATTTATGAATTTTTAAATCTCACCAATTTCTGACTTTTTACCTGAAATGCAGCTTTTACAAATCTGAAAGTTTCAATTTAAATACAAATCTGCTCCCATTTTGACTTCACTCTGTTTCTACTGTTGTTGCGGCTCTTGTGACCAGTTTCTAAAAAGATTTATAGTTTCTACAATTCCTGTCTCCAGATCTGTAATAATCCTGTACTATAACTTGCTTCTGTCCTTCCTCCAACACAGCAGTGATGGAGGAAGGACTTGGGATCTGTGTTGCAGGCCAAAGTCAGTTGTTTTTGACTGCTAATGAGTATGAACACAGAGGCTACATCACATTCAAACTGTTTATTCTACAGAAAATGTTTTTGAATTTCTTATTTGCTAAATTCACAAGAAATACTTTTGTCTCGTCAAACTATGAAAATATCAAAACAGTGCTTAGAAGGATGATTCGTGGCTCTTGAGAGAAACATTTTCAGAATCCCTGTAACAGATGTTTCCGTTAATGCAAAGTCCGGGTTAAACTGCTTGGTGCCGTCAGTCTGAAACACTCGAAAACAACCTGATGCGTGTCTTACATCTTCCATGAGAGTGCCGTTTCTTATTTTTGCTCAGTATCCTGAACATTCTAAACTACATCATCTGAAAGTGTGCATCCACACAGCGGGAAAAATCCACTCTCCCCCCATCTCAGGTAATCTGCTCCTCCTGGTAGGTGGAGGTGGAGATCGAGCCGTAAGGATCCACGACGGTCTGGGCGCAGCGCACCACCGTCACCAGAAGGAAGAAACACAGCAGGAAGAGGAAGAAGAGAGCAAAGCCCAGGTCCACGTCCACCTCAAACTGCCGTGCAGGGTGAGACGCCTTGTCCATGTGGGCGGTGGCGATGAAGGGTGGCAGATCCCGAAAAAGCTTCTTCTCCTCTCTCAGCGCAGCAGCATCACTTTGTGATGGTGGCGGTGACTTTATGCTTTAAAGAGAAGAGGTGACACAAAGCTTCTGTATACAGAGGCAGCACATAAATGACCAAGTCTATGCTATGAACGAGAGGAAAAACAAACCTGAAAAAAAGAGTGCAAAAATATTTCCCCACAGATTTATGGACTCCAGCTGCAGGGTTATCTTATCGGTCAGACCATAAACACTGCAGCTGAGTCAGTCACTAACTGAGGTTTATCCAGCAAGTCTTACCTACAACTTGGCACAGTAGCTCTCTCCAACGATCAAAACATCCACAACTGTTCAAAGCCCAGTTTCCAGCTTCCTCATAACTCGTGACTCTTCTGGCAAAACCTCACAAATGCACCAAAGCGGTTTCTGTCCTCGAATCCAAACGGCATCATAAGATCATGCCCACAACGGGTCATAATAATAATAACAGTACTGAGCATTCATTTACACACCAAGTAAAAAAAGTGTGTGCGCATGTTTAGGACACATTTTTAACTTCATGTGGCTGCCTTGCAATTCTACAACCATAAATTTATTGACTTAGCGGTTCATCTAATCGATTCATCACAATTCACAGCTTTTTTTTTTGTCCATAAAACTAAGAACGTGACTGAGCAGTAGTCTAGCAGGTAAGCTCAGATAAGCCACAAATGATAAAAAATATGATGCAAAAACAGAAACAGCTTCTCCTCACCAGATGTCGCGCATTCTGACCTGGCATACGCCGGTTTAAATGACATCATAAGCAGCAAGTGTGAACAAAATTGATTTGTTGTGAGACATCTGCGCTGGAGGTGTGTTTAACCTCGGCCTCCTGTTCTTACAGTTGTGCATCACTGTGCAAAAATGTTTCAGAGAGTTTTGCAAAAAAAAAAAAGGTTAAATGAGATCTGCAGCTTGTTTAATGAGGTGAAAACCATTTCAAGTTTTGCCAAAAGAGTGACTGAGAAAAGTAAGAAATAAAAACCAAAGTAATTCAGACTCACCATGCATCCCCTGCAGGACCTTTCGCTGCAGAGCCTCTTCACCACCTCCCGAAACCTTTTTAAAAGTCTTCATAGCATCCTGCTTTCCTCTGAGGTTCCTTATTACTCCAATTACATGAGCCGGTCCTCAGTTACCAAAGTCTTTACCGGCCTCCCCCTTCGTGATCATCACAAGAAAAATGAGCAGCCCGCAAATTAGCTCCTGCACTCAGAGACGCATGCATACACATGCAAGATACACAAGCATGCACTTGCATGTCACAACCTTCCCCGGGGGTGTAAAACCTTATTAATACTTAAGCAGGAATTGAATAACGGTCTACACAGTTCACAAGTGACTCAAACACCCCACTGCTTTTGTTGTCCTGTCAGGAGGACCTTCATCGCTGTCACCAATTAGACTTCACACCAGCAAAATTCCGGCACCTCAGGTGACACTGAGCTTATTCCTTTCACAGGGCTGCAAAGGCAACAGGGGAAGGAGGGGAAACTTGATGTTAAAGCAAAGATTTAAGCAGGAGGAGTAAGACTGCACCCAAAGAAGGGGGGCGGGGGGGGGGGGGGGGGGGCGGGGGGCGGGAAACAGAAAAGCGGGAGAGAGGGGGGGC
>VOQJ01006542.1:201373-212062 GCA_015052665.1 Apistogramma diplotaenia
GGGTGCGCTGGGCGGGCCGCGGGGGGGGGAGGGGGGGGGAGGGAGGGGCGGGGGGCCGCGCGGGGGGCGGGGCGGGGGAGGGGGGGGGGGGGGGGGGGGGGGGGGGGAGAGGAACTGTGATGGATTGCAGAGCAGGAGTCAGGAGAATTGATGTTTGGAGTATGTTGAGAGTCTGTTTTGGTGTGCCGAGGCCATTAGTGTGTAATCTCAGACTTGCAAAGTACAGAAACACCAGGAGACTTTTAAAGCACGAAGGCTCATCAGACATTTAGTGAGCGATTTGTACAGATTAGGAATGATACGCTTTGTTCTGATTTCCCTGATCAACGTGCTCTAATAATGAGATTCAGTCACAAAAATGGATGCGTTTAATATTATTGTGACAGCTACAGGCGGAGCCTCAAAGAATCAATATGCAACATCTGATGATTGATACTTTTTTTTCTCCTGTTATTCACCATTATTATAATTTGACTGTTATTCTTTTATATGGATCAAAATCATTTACTATGAGACACGATCCTCAACATCTCAGCCCATGGACTTTTGCAAAACTGACAGAGCCCAGGGGTCATCTAATTAATAAACAATATCTAGCAGATAAAATAAATGGTA
Source organism: Apistogramma diplotaenia (assembly GCA_015052665.1). Lineage (NCBI taxonomy): Eukaryota > Metazoa > Chordata > Actinopteri > Cichliformes > Cichlidae > Apistogramma > Apistogramma diplotaenia. The sequence goes on from VOQJ01006542.1 coordinate 201,989, forward strand.
GGTGCTGGGGTTGTTCCAGAGGATTTCTAATGACCTCCCATGTGATGGCTTAAATTAGGAGCAACATTTAGTTGAAGGAGGCAGAAATATATAGATGTGCTATTTAGGGTTTTTTTTTTAAGGAAAAAAATGCTATAATGTTCCCATTATGAGTGTCATAACCCATCCTGACTGACCAGTAGGGCCTCCTCGTCTCTGAGTTGTAATTTTTGTACTAACTGTCATTTTTTTGCACTCAAAGTTAAAAGGGAAAACATGAATCTATACGTTTAAAGGGCACACCTGAGTGCTGCAGCACACTGTGTAGCAACCCCAGTGATTGTGAAATCGCTTCATGATCTTTAGAATCCGTCATTACGGCCAAATAACGGGAATAATTAGTCTTTAGTTCATGCAGTGTACTCTGCTCCTGGGCTATAATAAGAATTCATATTGACAAAACTTTATGGATAACCAGTGCCATTATTGATTCTATTATAGGTCAGATTCTTCATCCCTTACTGATCCCTGCTCAAATTCTCTGTGTGGGAAAATGTGGCAGCATCAACAGAGCTGCTTTCTTATCAGTGTCTGAATGCGGTGCAGAAACAGAAGGCTTGCATCTGACTCAGTTGTGCGAAAGCTGCTAGTCTGACGTCATCAATTTGCAACGTGCAACTGTCAGAAATACATGCCAGCCCCGATAAGAGAAACTGACAAGCTTGGAATCAAACACGTTCAGTGGATTAGACTGTTTCTTGTTTGTTTGCTTTTTTTTCTAGCTTCGAGCTCTACATGCAATTTCTGTAAATGATCCTCCCAGGAAGCATTTTACAGACACATCCATCATGAGCAAAAATCTTGAGGGGCCTCGTTAAACATCATTTGAACAACTGTAAATGAGGTACATCTGAAACCATTTGCAGTAAACGGTCAATTACCAATGATGACATATAGACATACATACAAACATATTTTTATACACCCCCTACCCCCCAATTAAAATCATCTTAATATCACATGAAGCATCTCTCGAGTAGAAATTGAGTAGAAAATGCTTGAGTAGAAAATTATGCCTCAATCATCTAGAGTAGTTTTTTTTGGCATTTGTAAAATATTTTCCACATTCTTTTTTAAATTCAACGTTTAGGCTCAAAGGTTTCAATCTTTTCTTATATTACTGGTTGTCGCTGGATGATTTTAAAGGCACTTGTATGGCTACATTTTGTATGAGATCTGTATTTTGGTGTGTGTTCCTCACGGCCTGCGTGTAGGCGTTGTAGGCCCCGAGGTGCAGGGTCATGGGACTGATGACTCCAAGCTGAGAGGCCACCTGCTGCATCCGTCTGAGCCCTCGCTCTTTCTCAGAATCTGCAAACTTTACCACCAAGCTGGACGAGGCACCCTGTGGAGGAAACGCAGGAAATCAAAACTCCATCTGTCTGGCACTTTTAACATCAACGCTCAGCACCAGATAGAGGTTCACCAGTTGGTGAGGTTAAAAAAAAAAATGCATGGTGGGATAGGATTCAGGAGCTAAGATGACTTTGGCTGTCATCACTACTCTCTGCACATTAGGCAACAAAACAGATTCAAATCCAGGATTGCACAAAAGTGAAAAACACTCAGCTCAAGGCTAATGTCACCAACAAAAGCTTTCTGGAGTTGGAAGCAAACCTCGAGTGAAATCATGAAGCAAGATTGGAGGTTAGAGCTAAGTGAACTTATAAAAAAAAAACACACTTTAGTCTGCTGATGTAAACTGAAAAATAGATCTCTGAAAACTTACTGTCAGAGATGATTGATTTGAGTAAAACTACAAAAGGGCTGCAAGGTAAACTTAAAAAAAACAGAGTAATAATCAGATATTTTAGTCTCAGATTGACAAACCAAACTCATGACTCAGTACTCTTGGTGCAAAGCTAAAATTACTCCAAAAGGAAAAACCCAGAGTACTCAATGAGGGTAAAATTAAAGAAGCCCAAAAAGAAAGAAAGAAAAAAAAAACAACCTAATGGCTTAAATGAGTCATTGGAGCTGTTTAAAATCTCTATTCATTTCCTATTCTATATCACCGTGCATTGCACAGATGAAGAAGCTGCTGCTGCTCTCCAAAAAAAAACAAAAAACGACATGGCTCCATGCCTGGAGTTTGCCACCTAGAAACACTGCAACACTACTGTGGACTCAAAGCTAAATTTGAAATGTTTGTGAAGAGCATCCAGCAGTACTTATGGCCTAGAAAGGAGCACGGATACCAGTGAAAAGATGGGAAAAGCCTCACGATTTGGAGCCGCTCTGCTCCCTCTGCATCTGACAGCTCGCCATCATTGAAGGGGAAATGAAATGCGAAGTTTATTAAAGTGTCTTACAGGATGATGTCAAGGTAGCCGTCCAGCTGAATCTCAGTGAAAGTTTTGCAATGCCGCAGAATCTAATTAAATCTATTATAGATTCAAATAAAGGGGAAGAAAATCATCTCTTGCAGTGACCCAGTTAGAGCTGCAATCCTACTCCAAATGAGGTACTGTGAAATTACCTTCCACGGGTTGAATCAGATATCTAAGACAGAATTATCCAAAATTCCTCTTATGCAGCTCTGACCAACAGCTACCAGAAACATTCGCTATGCTCATCTCTAGCTCAGTACTTTCATTCTCTGGTAGACCAGAGGCCTGCACCATGAAGAATGTCTGGGTAACTTCAGGGTTAACCAGTACTAGGAAGGCAGTTCACTTCTTACCAAGGCACATCGCCATGGTAACTTATGCTGCAAACGTAACCTTCTCCAGAGCAGGTTACGGTTCTAGATTAGATATCAACAGGTATGAAATCACGTCCTACTGACTTTTCTCTGGAAAATACTGTTGCCATTCCTGGAAGGTGCCTCAGACCTCATTTGAATTCTGTATTTATATTTATTTTTGACCCCTGAACAGCACAGAGGGTGGAGCTGAATGAATAAAAAAAACTAAAGCTGTCTTTTAAACATTAATTCAGTGAAAAACTGGGCTTTTGTGCACCCCTCTTTGCAGTAATACCTACAGAGATAAATCATGACCACATTTTACAAAGAGTTTGTCCTCTATTTTGTGTGTGTGTGTGTGTGTGTATGTGTGTGTGTGTGTGTGTGTGTGTGTGTGTGTGTGTGTGTGTGTGTATGTGTGTGTGTGTGTGTGTGTGTGTGTAGGAGGGGGACAGAAAGGAGAAGTGGTGACCATTAGCTGAGTCACCCTGTTGAGTGTCTAGATGACTGGATTTGGAGCATCTGAGTGTGTCTGTTTGATTCATTTGAATTTGTGCAACCATGCTGTGTGTGCGTGCAAGTGTAGCTGTGTGTGCGCACGGGTGTGTTTCGTGGACTTACAGGTAGAGTACGACTGCCATGCAGAGCGTTGATGGCGGCCTGGGCCTCTGCATTGCTCTGGAACTTTACAAATGCACACCCTACATGAAATGACACATCATTAAACACAGCCTCTCTCTTACACACTCACACACACAGACACACACAACAAAAACGCTTCCCTTTAAATATACATTAGAAGCCATCTTACATCTAGTGTTTCATCTGTTACCGTGGCACCATTAAGCATGGTCCACAGAACATTCATTGCTTCATCAATCACAGCCCGTAAACCACAAAACGCATCATTAGCTGTAACCAATAAAACCTATTGCACTATTAGTCGTGCCTCGTGCAGCAAACGCAGAGAAATCTCGCCTGTGTTTCAACTGTCGCCGGACTTTGATTTACAAGGAAAATATCATTAGCATTGTTGTTAGTGACAACAGTCATTTATACGGTGGGGCTGTAACACACTGAAGGCTTTATTCTCACAGTTCAAAATACAAACAAAGTCAGTCAAACAAAGTCGGCCCCACTTCTGCAGTCGTGACGGGAATCCGGCTGCAGCCGGTGCTCTGAAGGATGCTCATCATAAAGCTAATTTGGAAATTGTGGAGGCTATAGCTTAAACAAAATCAGCTTATTGCTGATGATTTTTATTCAGTGGGACAAATATAAATTATTGCTTACGATTTTAAGCAGCTAAATCATCCGGGGTAACAGAAATCAGATGACATGATACGGCTAATTGCGTCTATTTAAACACAATTTAAGCATTTAAATGTTTAAAGGATGAGGTTTCAGACTATTTAGAGTAGACTGTTGGTCCTCCCCTGTCCACACACATATAACAGTAAACACAGTTTGCTCTTTAAATGAGAGGCGAGATTCTGGACTAAGTGTTTTTAACCCAAAGAATATTGTTACAGTTGTAACATTGTAACATAAATGGTTGAGTATTTTGCTACTTGTGTCATTTCGGTGAATAATAGTGTATCTGCTTCTGTGCATGTCTGCAATGTGACAGACACTGCAGTCTGGGGTTAATTATCTTAACAAGGAAGTCGTGCTAGATATTAAATGATGCAGGGACAACCATGGAAACAAACAGCGGAATAATTAAAGCAGACCTACGCGTATGAACTGTAAGCCACATCACTTTATATTTAGCAAGACTTCTTGGATTCTATACTTCTACCTGTTCAGCTGAAGCACACCTGTCAGCCATCAGGGTCATAGATAGTCTATTACCTCCACCAAGGAGGTAGCAGAATGTGAATGATTGGATCAATTTGCCTGTTTGCTTGTTAAAAGGATTAAGCTAAAAATAAATAAATAAAAAAGGAGAAGAATATATCTGCATGAATATGTTATCAGGGGCAGTGCCTGTCCCAACTAAGAAGTGACTGACTTTGGAAGTCGATCCAGTAATGTTTGAAGGCTTTCTTAGGGACTAAGGTACAGGGCAAAACTACATTTTCTGACATGTGTTAAAATTGTTCAAAAATACAAAATAAAAATTGGGAGAAATTTTCTTAATGTTTTCAAGAAAACAAAGGAATCCAGTTTCAGATGTGCTGGATTTAGGGACTCAGTTCGTGGATGCTGTGGTGGGAATTTTCAGCCACGGTGGAGGTATGCAGCCTCGGACTGCTCTAATAATGCTGCGCGCGTTTCTGGATGTGTTTCGCAGGGCACGATTTCACATTATTACCTTTGCTGGTTCCGTCAGGCCCGCGGAGCACCGTGCACTCCTCTATGCTCCCGAACGGCTCGAACATTTTCCTCACATCAGCATCCGTCTGCTGCTTTCCCAGCATGCCCACAAACAGCTTCCTGTCTTCTAAGGGGAAGGAGATTACCAAGATGGGAAGGAGAAAGCAGGGTAATGTGCGGTAATGTGAGTGAGATTAAAGGGGGTGTTTTGGGGGGGGGGTGTTTATGGGTGAGGTGATGCAAGTGAAAGTGTGTGGGGAGGGGTGGGGATGAGGGAGAAACACCATGTCACTGTACATGCATGAATAACAAAACGACAACAGTGTGATTAGCAGTTACAAAAAGGGAGGGACTGTTAGCCTGCTGTACCCCGGAGCGCCGCCAGAGTGCAGTAACGTGAACAGCACAACAAACAAACAGCATCTGGTGGTGACTCAAATGTTTGTCACCCTCTGTGTGGTCAGAGAAGCTGCTCCGTCTGTCCCCGTCTGTGAAGGATCAGACCAGCGCTTCTGCACGTTTGAGCCCATTCACTACAAATCGCGGAACACATTCCTGCAGATTATTCTCCGAAAGAAAACCAAAGGGTGGTTTTCTACCTTTTTGTTTTATTTTTTTTCCTCACCAACCATCCAGGATGCCATTTCCGTCCAATTTATTTCAGTATGATAATCAAATGTCAGAGACTTGACGTTTGAGATACAATCAGTCACAGCTGAACGTGCCATTATCCTTATTGCGAACCTACATGCAGCCCAAATGTCAAGGAGATTGCAGACGATAATGTGGTTTGATTAGAAACACCTGCCTGTGCGGTGCGTTGAAGGGGAGGGTTTTGAGTATTGGGTGAGGAAAAGCATTGAATTCACTCACTATGCTGCGAGCCAATCAGTGTTTAAAAAAAAAGAACCGAGTAAATAATGTGTGTGTAATATAAACAACATGTCTGTATTTGCATGTTTGTCGACCGGTGATACTAAAAGAAAACTACATTATTTCCCTGTTTACTGTTTTTGAATTTACTGTTAAATTACAGTCTCGTGCATTTTAAAAGCTAAAAAAACAAAAATGAAGTGTTGATCCTTCAGGCTGCTGGCAAGGACTCAATCAAATGCTCGAAATGTTACAAACTTTGAGGAAAATAGGCCCTTTTCACAGCAGGCGTTTTGATTTGCCACAGTGTGACAGTGAGCCAGCGTGCACAATATCAGCACCCTGAAACTGAAGCAGCTAAATGGCATTCAGCCATCATTGATTTTATTATCTACACCTGTGCTTTTTTCTACTGTGGCACATCAAACTCCAGTGAAAACAGGCCTATTAGAAATAGCGGATGGTGCGAGAAAGAGACTTGGATTATTTCCCGGATGTCGGCTCAGATGCGAGAGCTTTTCCAACAGCACAAAAACTGGAGCGATGCATATTTTAACTCCGTTCTGGCAAAATCTTTAAAATCTTGCACGTGTGATGGAGCGGCTACTGTGAGGGAAATTTCCAGGTTTAGTTAACATCCACCGAGTCACCTGTGTGGATTTGTTCTGGAAAAACGTCATGAATGTAATATGGTTTATCAGGTCACCGGCAGCCCATCTATGCTTAGAGTTGGAGGAACATTCAAGCTTTCAAGAGAAAAACTGCAAAAGGTGGTATAAAAAATAGGGTATAAGAGTTGAAATAGGATTAACAGGACTTGCCAAGACCTAGCTGTGTAGGTTCTGACAAGGCCTTCCACTGTGACCATGTTCACAGTGGAAGTGGCTGTATGAAGTGTGTGATGTACAAGTGTAGTTTGATAGCAACAAAACATCCATCTTGACAGGCAGCTGAGCCGACTACTCAGTCTGAACAATAATCTGCTGAAGAGGGGTGGTGGTGGGTGTTAAGGACGTGCTCAGTGTGGAGGGTAACTGGTATATTTTTAACCAAAATCACAAGCTTTTCCTTAACCACACAAAGTAGTTTTTAGAACCTAAACCTAACCAGTAATTGAAAGTTAAAAAGCAGGTGAACAAATCAGCGGGTGGGAAGTTAAAATGAGTGCAAATCACAAAGCTCCAACGAGAACACGAACCATGATCTCCTGGATGATAAACATGCAAATTATGCCACTGCTAACCGCCTCAAACTGTACCATTATCGCACCGTAACCAGTGCAAGGCCACAGTATCAAAAGATAACTCGTGAGTTAAGGTGACAAATCTATCGCACATGTAGTTGTCATATTAGTGCCAGTTAAACCTTCCTTCCATATTCTTAACAACTTATACAACTAAATAAGTAGTGTCATAGGCAAGAGGTGACTTACACCCTGGACACTCGGTTACAAAGCTAAAACAAAGACAAGTTCATCAAATCACCAACTTATCTGTGACGTAATCACATAATCACTGCGCTGCACCAGTGTATTTTCCCTGAAAACATCCTCAAATGAAACGCCTTGAACTTACTTCTTGCAGGTGTTTGAATGTCACCGCAAGACTAACTGACATGTTATCACTGATATTTCTGGAGGTGTTTATGTTTGAGCAGGTGTTGTGTGCCTGGGTTGGGGACAGGTGACTCTTACCCCCTCTGCTTTCGCTGTCTGCAGGCTTCACTTGGATTGGGCGGTTCATCTGGAAAAAGATGGCGCAGTCAGTTTAAACGCAGGTCGGTGAAATCAACAAAAAGGAAAAAAAAAAAAGACAATTTTAAATAGCAAAAGCATACAAGCAAGAAATAACTGGCACAAATTGGAGTTTTAATGTGGCATTAAATCTAAATGTGCCCACTACTGTTATGTAAATGATAAAAGATGTTATTTATGCCTATGCGCTTTATGTAACCGTTTATGTAAATGCAATTATAGCTGCAATACACATTTGTGCTTGTTTAAATGTTTGCAAATGTGGCCTGTGCTCCAGTCGTTTATATTTACACACCAATTTCTCTCTTTTCCTTTTATTGGGCCAACTCGACTCCAGCAGGCCACAGCTGACACTGATATGTGTGATATTACATTTGCAGTGTCATACAGTCTCTCTTCTCTCTCTCGCGCGCGCGCCCCACCTCCTCTTTCCGAGTCTCTCTCGGAATCAGCTCTAATCCTGCCGTCTATCGTTCCCTCTCCCCTATCACACAAAACCAGGAAAAGCACACACCCACGCGGGATTGGGGAAGTGATAAGATTAAGAACACTCGCCAGCTAATCTGGATTAAAGGAGCACGCAGCATCGGAATAGTGAGAGATTCTGAGCCTGACAGAGAGGCAGAGACGGGCGTCTAGAGGAAGGAATATCAAAGGAAAACACAAAAGAAGCAGAAAACACACACTTTACATTAAGTGACCTTTTTTGCTATTCATAAAAGACTGCTTCACTCGCCTCTTCCTCACTATTCAACAATTCAAGCTCCCGACAAAACTGCACACATCCGTGCCTGTGCAGGTTGTCCTTCAAATGTATTGAGCACAAAAAGGGCTATTGAATGAAATAAAGAAAAAGAATGAACAGGGGAGGGCAAGAAGGGGAGAAGGGTGGGATTGAATTGGATTGGGGGGGGCGGGGGGACGGCATATGGAAGGGCGGAGGGAGGCTGGGATGTGCATGTGCAGAGGAGAGGTGATGAGTCGAGGTGAGAGCAACAGAGTGACACTCTGTTAACTTTGGCTTAATGAAGGTCTTAATTATGGAGCTGGTGACATTTCAGCCAGTCGCTGATCCCGTGTCACTGATTGATCCACTGTGATCGGTCACCGGCAGACACTATCGATCGGCGCCGCGAGGACCCGCATGAACAAACATCTGTGCTGAACCACTAGCTGAAACGTTCCCAGCACCTGCTGTACGGGGCTCCCGTGTCTCCTCAGAGCCATCTAATTGACTGCACCAATTAATAGGATGATTGAGTAGATGGAGGGGAAAAGTAAAAAACAAAAACAAAACATCTTCCAATCAGCTAAGTAAATGGAGGTCTGCTCCGGCAGTCAGTGAATAATAATTTTTTTAGTTTAAATTTTTTAGAATATGCTAAAGAGATGATATCATCATTCTGACTGAGCCTGTATGCTAAAAATTCACGTACTCGGGGTAAAGCTCGACAAATATCACTCTCGGTGTGTTATTATCACTGTTTCTTGTTCTCAGGCAGGAGTGAGTGCAGCAGCAACCTGTGAAAATTAAGTATTACCTTATTTACCACTGTGAAATAATACCACTGTTTCTATTTGCCGCTACTGCCCATGCTGAGATTATATCTGTACTCTTGCTTTATTCTTCACAAAATATGGTATTTATGAATCTAGACTGTTTTGATGTGAACTGTCCAGTTGTCGATATCAGCTTTAAACCATCTTTAGAATATCATAGGAGCAGATGGTACCCACCTTGCAGTGCTCAAAACAAAAGTGAAATTGTGACCTGTTTTATCATCCAGTTAAACATTAGTCTAACTGGATGATAAAGTATGATGAAGCAAGCAGTGGTGTTCCATCGGGGCAAGTAGGGCAAGCACTGCTTACCCACTGAACTGTGACCAAAGTGAAGGCGATCTCCCCCCTTTAACCTCAAAGAGCACACTCAGAATTCCTCTCACCCATTTGCATCCATCCTTTAAATGACTGCTATCTTGCAATCTGAGTTCAGTTAGCCACTGCCTATGGAAGCAGCCGTAACTCGGCCTGCCTTTGATTCCACTGAAATCCGTAGTACGTCTCAATTTTCTGGGTGTGTCCTGTTAACGACGGTCATTTGTGCGTGAGCATATGGAAACTGATGAGAGACCAGACTGGTGAAAGAGCCCATCATTTGCTCTGCCAGGATTTTAATTAATCTGTGATTGTTTTTTTTTTTACATTTTTTTAAATCAAGGTATAGTCCTGTTTGCCTTTTTTTAAAGTTACTGTTCTGCCCAACACAAGAGGTTAAAAATAGTTCATAATAAATTATAGATACAATATGTCATAATTTATATGTAACAATTTATGTTAAAAAAAAAGAGAGGTTAATTTAGTTAAAAAAAAAAACGTCTATACACAAGTATTGGTTTATCTG
>VOQJ01006552.1:7135-20077 GCA_015052665.1 Apistogramma diplotaenia
AACGTTCCTATGATTCCAAATGAGATTTTCATCCTGGTGATATTAACCAGGATTGCCTCATATTCAGTCCAGATCAGGAGGAGAGTCCTTGAGGACCAAATGTCTTGCACCACGTCCGGATTTGGGAATGTAGAGTCCAGTAATATCAGCCTTTGAACCGGTATGTGCCCAATGCATGACCTCTTACCAAGCTTATAAACCACAATGCAGTTCAAAATGCTGCATGTTAGATATATTTTTCAAAAGGTTAGAATTGAAGCTAATCACACCATTGGAAAAAACATTAAAGTGTGAAGTGTTAGTTTTATGCCATATTTGTAACTTTAGCAAACGATTAAGTGATATTATCATAACTAACTGCAATGATGGTCAAAACTACTACATGCTAGATGAAAAAAATAAAACAAAACAAAACAATTTGCTGTTAATAGTTATGAGTGGGCCAGTCATTCAATGTTGTCATTATTTCCAACAAACCATCTGCTGCTTGCACACACCCACAGCAAATGTAAATCTGAGTGAAAGATTCGAGGCGGAGGCCCACTAAAAAGCTGCTCGCTAAACTTCATAATTACTAGAAGATGCTCCACTTTCAACTCTTCCATCACGCAAATGACAACTGGAGGCGTTGTAGCGTTTGAAACTTCAGACAATATCATAGATCAAAGAGTCTACCATCATTGAAAATAGAAGCAGGTGAAAAGTGCCGTGAAGCAGGATCTTCGTTCCATTTAAAAAATAAAATAAAAATAAAATGGTTAGAGGCATTTCTTGTGTGCAATGAGGAGAACATAAAACCCCTGCTTATGTGTTTGTATTCGCTCCGGGCAGTGCGAGGCCATCTGCATTGTAATGCCAGTGGCTTTGAAAAGAAAGAAAATCAATAAAATTCCATAAAGTTCAGATGAACTTCAGTATCAGTCACACAGTGTAGCTGTGATATAGGAAATGCCACTAACATTTCTCTCAATGCGGAAGATGCAAATTAGTCCCTTAGCATGCGGTTTCAAACACAGGCTTGCAGAAAGAAGGATCTTACGAAGCGTGCCAGAAAACACGCGTGCAGCAAACATGGAAATCCTGAGACAGGAAAGAGGCTGACTTTCTCCCATATTTTTGCTCCTATGCCCACCAATCCTATTTTTCCTTCGCCTTTCCTATCCTACGAAGTGCAGGGATTTAGTCAGTATGGAATCTCGCCGCAGTGCTCTCTCAGAATGCTAATATGCTCAGCTGATGTGGGTCAAGACTTAATCCTGTAGAAGTGATTATCACTGGGCGACTGGAACTTCTCTATCATTACCATTTGGTTCTTTTCAGTCATTTCATTATCGTTCCCACAAACGCAAACATCTCACTTTGGAGAAACTGGGACAATTAAAATGAAAATTATACGTTGCAGCACTGCACGCAGCTTGGTTTCTTTTTAAAATCTTTGCGTATTCATTATCAGAGTCTATGTATAAAACTTCATGTGTTCCAGATTAAGAATTATTTTAAGCTTTTTTCATTTTATTTGAAGCACAATGCTGCATCAGATTAGTTTAGGGACTGGCTATCACCTGCATCGACATGCCCTAAGGAGCACAAACTGGGAGGGGCTCCATTTCAGATATTTTTTATGCATAGTCCCATATTTTCAAATGTTTAGAAGTAACCGAACTAACAAAATGCTGAAAATATGCATTGTTGAAAATACTTGGATGAAAATAAAAGTCCAAAACCCACGAACATCACCAAATGTTGTGTTTTCTTTCTAGACATGCCTTTACTGCAGCCACCTTCAGCTCCTGTTGGTGTCTGGGTCTCTGCCTGTAGTTTTGTCTTTGGTAACTGAACAGCATGGTCTGTTGGGTTGAGAGCAGGTGAACGACTTGGTGATTGAAGAATATATTAAACTTAGTTTCATCTGTCCAAAATGCTTTTTTTCCCAGAAGGGGGCAGGCTTTCTTCTTCTACAATTGTATACTTTAGTCATCTTTAGTGGTTTTTCAGGCCTTTTGTGTTGCTGAGCTGCTCAGTGCATACTTTATATTACTGGATATTATACTCTCATAGACTGTGTAATGGTAGGAATGAAATGAAGCCATGTCATTTAATGGAAATGAAAATTATCAACCTACAGAGAGCTGAATTCACAGGGAAAAAATAATGCGGTAGGCCAGATCATCTTGATGAAATTTTACTGCAGCAACTCCACATGGTGCTCAGTAGTTTGTATGGCCCCGACATGCTTGTGTGACAGCATCGGGGCATGCTCCTAAAGAATGACCATCACTGATCCACCATCAAACCGGTCATGCTGAATGATGTTACAGGCAGCATAACGGTCTCCACAGCTTCTTCAGACCCTTTCATGTCTGTCATAGGCGCTAAGGGTGAATCTGGTCTGTGAAAAGCACAGTGGACCTGCCAAATCTGGTATTCTATGGCAAACGCCAATTAGGCTCTGCTGTGTCAGGCAGGGAACAAAGCCGAGCCCTCAGGCCACCCACATGAAGTCAACTTCTGATTGTTTGGTCAGAAACATTTGCTGGAGGTCATGTTGTAGCTCTGGCAGTGCAAAATCGTGTTCCTCCTTTACAAAGGAGCAGCTACCGGTCCTGCTGTTGGGTTAAGGACCATGTACGGCCCTGTCCAGCATTCCAAAAGTAACTGTCTGTCTCCTGGAATTTCCTCCATGATCTTGAGACTGTGCTGGGAGACACAGTAAACCGTCTGGTAATGACATGTATTGATGTGCCATCTTGGATGAGTTGGACTACGTCTGTATAGTCCAGGTATTGCCTCATGCTACCAGTAGTGATGATGATCCTAGCCAATGCAGAACTAGAGAAAAATTGTCAGCGGCCTCCACCTGTAAAACCATTCCTGTTTTGGGGGTTGTCTCAATGCTGCCCCTCTAATTCACCTGTTCTTAATTTCATTAACACCAAAGCAACTGAAACTGATTAACAACCCCTCTGCTACTGAACTGACCACATCAATATTACAGATTCTTTATTAACTTGATGCTATACTCTGGTTAAAAAGTGTTCCTTTTATTTATTTTTTGAGCAGTATATATGTGGAACGAACTTTAAAAGAAAAATGCATGCACAGAAAAAGTGAATTTAAATCTACAGTACAATTCTGCACTCACGCACTGCAGTTTTTGCCGTTGTGTCACGCTTGCGTGTATGCATTTTGTTTGTTCACCAGTGCGTGGGCATGCTGTTCATTCACACAGGTGAAAAGCCAAGCTACCTGCAGAGCACGGGGAATTTAAGTAATGCAAAAGTTATATGTTTCCCAAACAGAGTTAAAGCCAAAAGGGAATACTGTTGTTCTGTTGGAAATAACATTAGTGCATGCTTGAGCAACCACATTCACAAAGAAAGAGGGAGCCTGATTGAGGGAAAGACACCATTAAATAGAACTGTGTGGATGCAGTGCCCATATATATTGAAAAGCTGCATTTTCCTCCGCTATTTCTTACAAGCTGTTGAGCGTGAACTATAACCATAGAACAAAAAAAAACAAGTTTGCTACTAAATGACTTTTAATATCACTTACTCGCTCAGTGACAAAGTTATATAAAAACAATTAAAGGATAAGTAACTAAAATGTGCCACAAATAATGAAGGGACAGGAATCACTAAAGGAAGAGAGATAAACTGAAGGGTGATGGAGCTGCAGACAGCAGCGGTAACGGAAGAGATGAGGAGGAAAACCACAGAAGAGTGAAAGTGATAGATTACTTGTGAAACGTGGCCTGATCCAGAGGGCCTGTTCTACTAAAGGCGAACAAGAGATGAGGCCACAGAAGTCCTTGTAAGCTTGGCTACACTTGCATATACGTAAAGGTGAATAATTTTCTCATTTTACAGTTGAGGACAAAATGTTGTAATGGCCTACTTTGGTTGAATCAGTGATGGAATCCACTTTAGCTACACATTATGCTCCACTCGATCCACATCTGTTCTCAGTCTGCCTTATTCTTAAAGGTCACACAGGAAACTGCCAACACACAAAAGGTCACGTTATCTCTAATAGGGGAGCACATGCGATTAGAAAAGCCACTGAGAGGAGAGGAAATTAAGTAAGAGGAGGTCAGAGAGGTTATTAGCAGGTAGCAAGCCAACAGAGTGAAGTCGTTAGCTTCATAACTGCCAGCCACACCTCATATAGGCCAGACTTATGCAGTGGCACTTAAATGGGTGCATGAATAGCAGAAAGAGCAATTCAGACAGAAAAAGCTGAGGGACTATCCAGATTATGATGGTAATATCTATCTGCCTTTAAAAAAAGATTTTTTTTAATACATCCACACAAGCAACTGTTATAAAAACTGTAATGAAAAATGCAACGAAAAATTAAATAAGCTTCAAACTAAGTAAAAACAAAATAGGAATGACCATATTCAAGATTTTGCATAATAATCTAAATCCAAAATGTTCCCATCTATGAAGCTCAAATTCTGTGACCTGATAAATGAACAAGGTGTGGATGATTTAGGTGAAGCGTCAAATCTGGACAAGTCTGGCTGCTGTTGGAGACAGCAGAGTCCTTAAGACAAGCAGTTTCTGGAACCTGCGTTAGGAAATGCTGGCAGCACAGGATGGACGGAGACAGCTCTATAAGAAATGAAAAAAAAATCACCTGACCATTTAAAAAGTAAAAAAAAACCTTCATGGCAGGGCAGGAAACTAACTGAGTGTCATATGCTCATCATCAGTGGTTATGATTATGCAACTAAAACGATTATAAATACTGCTTTCAGGGTTAAGTATAACCAAAGAGACAAACGTTGCCATCAAGGTTAAAGGAAAGGAAAGTAATGGGACATGAAAGACAAGCGTTAGTGTAAAAGTCACATTTCCCTGCAGATTTCATTGAACATGAACAAATGTTGTTCAAATAAATGCTGTAATTAGTTTTTTTTGGGGAGGACTGGAAGTAAAAATGTGCATGAGTAATAAACAAACAAGACTTCTCCTTTCATTAACAGTTTATTACAAAGAAAGCTGCCGTCTTATATAACACTATGCTACACACTTCGGTACACAGTATGATGCAGTAGATGCAGTACTTGGATTGAGCTTCTAATAGGAATGAAAAAGTGAGCCCTCTCTGGTTCGGTCTGGATCAGATATTGCTCAGCTAATGTGCTTCTGAGATGTGCATCATGTGAGAAAGTATTCAGATAAGGCTGGAGACAAAATTGCTTCTTATGCTGGGTTCAGGCTGCACAATATATTTTTTTGTCTTTTACAATGGCCACTATGTCACACCAGGCAATTATAGACTCGTGTAATCTTCCCTTTTTTGTAAGTGAGCGACCTCTGATCACAGAGCCCCCCCCCCTCCAAAAAAAAAATGTATGATGTCATCAGAAAGGAGAACCTAGAAAGGGATTTCGTTTCAAACTTTTGTTTTACTTGTTGTTCTACAGCACTTTTGTTCTTGTTGTTGTGTCAGATTATTTATTATACATGTACGCAGTAATGGGGATGAAGGCTGATTGGAGGAATGTCTATCTGGAGCTCCAACAGACCCCAGTATGTCCACTAGAGATGAGCACACAGTGTTCCTACTTTGTTTCCACTGTTTTAATCTTTTTTATTAGTTGCTTTCAGTCAGTTGCAAGTCACTGACCTTTTTCTGTTCACTAGTTTAGCACATGCTTCTTTACAGTTGCTTAAAAAAAGGGTTTTGTAAAAGTCAGTCCCGTGTATCCCGGGTGTAATAAGTCTCCTCTTCACACACTTATCAAAATAACAAAATCCACACTTTTTCTTACTTGCAAAAATGCATTACGCTGAAAAAACACACAATGTAAATGATTCTTTCAATTTCTTTTTGGTTCTTTGCCCTAATAAATGAAACTAGCTGTCACTAAAGAGGATAACAACGACAAAAAGTGTGAGATCGTTAATGATGTGCTGTATACTGTATGCAACATTAAAACAAGCACCCCCACAAACACATAAAACAGTCGCAGCTGCATGCTTATTGCTTAGGAACCCAAGAAGACTTTTTTTTCCCTTTTGTTTCAAAGGGGGCAATTATTACCATAGAGGATAGTTATTAAGGAAAGCAAAGCTACTACTTAGCATGCCTATTCTTCCATTGTTTAATACTAATAACACATTTCAGGGGTTGAAGGGAGTAGTTAAGGCAGGAAGAAGAGAATCTGGGAGGAGAAAAGTGCAGGAAAAAAGGCAAGAGGAGGCTAAAATAGTTAAAGGAAATGAAGCTCTGTCTCATCCCATGAATGGGTTAATTACAGTTAAAAGATTTGTCAGTTTTTTTATTTAAAATTTACAAACTTCAATTTCATCTTAGGCACTTTCCTGAAAGAGAAAGCTAAAATTTACTGAGCCTGACTGCCCGAAGACCCCCCAAGACCACCACCTTGACAGGCTAGCGCCGGCCCTTTGAACCATCTGGTTTGCAAAATACAGGCAGCAGCCAATCACAGCTGACATGACGATGTTTATGGTAATAGCAAAATTGAAGATAATTATGTCACTGTGTTTATTCATAAAATTATGCAAATCATACACACACGACTTTTATAATGCCTCAGCAATATATTTTGATCTGCATGTGTGACTGCGGAGAGGAAAAGAGAAAGGGACACAAGAAAGACAAAGACAGAGAAAGTCCATTAACACACTTGTAAATGAGTCTCAGCTATTTACCACATGCTGGGCCTCTTGAATTACTGACTGTGTTCAGGATACAGATTGCAGATGGCAATTAAAGATGAACCGTGTGCACAGACACAAAGATGCACACACACATGCAAACAGATGTGCGCGCGTGTGCGCACACACACACGTACTAATGTAAGCCTCCATACACTCTCCCTAAGGCAGTAGTTCAGTGCAGATCTACTGATCTCCATAGCAACATTCGCTGCCGTGGGCGATGGTGACATCATGAAGATTGATTGTCATAAAAAAGCAAAACTAGAGCTGGTATAAAGGTGTTAGCTAAAGAACAAAACTGCTCCTGATTACTGGATGAAGTTGTGGCCTCCAGCCAGGGGTCTTTAGTTAACAGACAACAGGCGTACATGAAGGGGCTCATCTGGTCTCCAAAGAGATCTGATTATGTAACACAGAAATAGAGAAGAAGAAGAAGAAGATAGAGAGTTACTGTAGCTGGATCTCTCGGGTTGAAATTGCTCAGTGTGGTCCTCCTCCTCTCCTTTCTGTTTATACCTCCTCCTCTGTTTCTCTCCTCTGTCTCCTTATCGTTTCCTGTCCGACCGCCTCCTCTCAAGCCTCCTTTCTTGTCTCTCTGACTGATCTTCCTCTTTTTTCCGCTAACTCTTTTACCCCTCACTCAACACCAAAGCTTGGTACAGCATGGTGACTAACCCCATCAGCCGAACACAGCCACTCGCCTGCCGGAAACATCACAGCCCTGAAGTTTAGAAGTTCTGTCTCGCACCCCCACCCCGCCACCCCCCCTCCCCACCACCACCACCACCATGCCTAGTTTTTTGGCACTTGTTTTTCTTCATTTTTCTGTTACGTAACAGAGACAGAAGTGGAGCAAGCTTCAAAGTGAATGGCAAAGCCGCCTTTTCCCCTGCTCGCTTTGCTGTTCATGCATGTCATTCCAGTGCCAGCTCCCTCCCCACTTCCCCACCGCCTATCTCTCCCCATCCTTGTCATATTTTTTTCCCCCCACTTCTTCATCCTTGCTCCATCCTCTCTCGTTAGCGTACGTCAGTTTCTTTCTGGTTAATTTTTCATCGCACTTTGTTGATGCACTCTGTATTTCAACTTCCTCTCTTTACACCGTGCCCCCTGACCTTGCCGTTGCCACTTTCGCCAAACAGAGGCTGCACTGACTGGAAGAGGATGAAAGGGCAATTTCTGAAAGAAGAGACCCTCTAATAAGGAGACAGGTCTCATTATGCCTGCCTCCTCACCCTGTCTACCCTTGTTGTGTCAAATATAGAGTGATGCCAGGATGAATGGGGTGCCTCTTTTCTTTGATTACCTGTCACTGAACTTACGCATCAGCAGCCCGATGAGGTAAAAGCTACCATTATCTAAATAGTCTCTCTTTAAAGGCATCCTTTGGCTTAAATGTGGAGAAACTCTTACTGGTGACTGACTTAACACGAGTGCTTGGGACAGCCTGGATAATGACTGTGCTTTACAGCTGGCAGACACACATGCACAAACACAAATGCATGACTGACTGCCTGAGTGAAAATACACACTGACAGTAAGCATAAAGTTGAGTTCACGGCAGGCAGTGAAGCCAATCTGTGGCCCTTGTCAGGGGTAGACCCTCATGGACATGGTGCACCAAGTTGAAACTAAAGCCGACTGAAGTGTCAAGTCACATTGCCTCACATCTACAAAGTAGCACTCTTTGAGAACACAACAGAGGGTCACCTGTAAGCCAAGATGGAAGCACACGCTGAATGTAACGGGAACTAACTTGCTAGGTTGTGCTTTCTGCTCCAGAAAATATCACAGACCAACACATCTAAACAATCTAGCAAACTCTTTTCACAGCCATATTTTGTCTTATTACTATAGTTGACACAACTATTACTACTGTACATGGTAGATTTTGAATAGTGCATAACAGATGGATTTAAGTGAGGTCACATTAGCGTTTGCTATTATTCTGTCTCACAGGCTATATATAAGAGATGGACACAAAACCATGTTGGTGTTTCAAAACTGATTGTGATAAGCAAGGTATAGATCTGACTGACAAACTGAGGGACAATACAATGATGACAGTCACAAGGTTACTATGCCCTAAAGCATACTGTATCCTACTTTAGAATATTTTCTCATAGAAAGAAAAATGAGCGTCATGTTGTATCAAATAAGATGTGAAACCATAAACCAATGAAGAATGCTTCTGGCTTCTAGCCATAAAATCTTTTCAGCACGGCACGTGCGTGCGGGGTGATGCTAATTAGCAAGCTAATGCTAACCGCTGAGCTGGTGAAATCCTCAGCCCGGCGCAACGCCGGCCGATCAACCGCTGGCTAGAAGCCTGGAATGTTTTTAATGAGGTCACAGGTCAATGAAGCGGAAGGGTCCCTTTCCCATAGACAATCAGACCTCAACCAGACGAGACATCCCCCTGCTGGTGAATGCAGGTTTAAAACACTTAGCCTACACATAAGTCCACTGGGTTTGCTTTTCAGATGTACATCTCTTATATACAGTCTCACTTTCAGAATATACATGGAGCTTATAGAATATAGAGAAGTCTGCATATTCTGGATGTTTTGTGCTCTTCTACCATCAGAAAACGAGAATACAAAATTAAGGGGATACTGCATTAAAAAGGCAGGCAGTAAGATAGCCTTTTCTCACTCCACTTCAACATGCTGAATTGGCTGCTGAGATTGGCACCGCAGAGAAAAAAAATAACAGCCGGATATGAATCAAGAGTGTGTCCACACCTTTCTCGCATCTTGGCCTCACTGCAACCGCAGTGAGCAATTTAAAGGCAGCAGTAAATATACCTCTGTATATGATGCACAATGGGGTGTTGTCTTTGACTTTATTGCATTGTATGCGGTGCTGCTCATGGCTACGTCTCTGTACAGTTTCTCATTTGTCTGCTTTCCTCGCTCCCTCTTTCTTTTGGTTAGGCATGAGAGAAGCCGTTAGTTCATTTATCATACTGCAGTCTCCTGCTCTATGCCCCAGACTTAGTGATTAATGACGACCGTTCACACACTTAAACATTCTGCTTTGTTTCGCTGACACACTACTTACCATACCGGTCACCATGGGTTACTTAACACTGGGTCACTGCGGGGCTGCAACCAAATATAATGACATATCTGCAGCATGACCTTTAAGGGTTCTCAGGGTGTGATTTTTATCTGAGCTAGAATATAAATATGTCATTTATCATAAAACATTAACATAACTAAACAGACAGCTTGAGAAAGGGCTGCACGGTCCTTTAAGTGTACATTTACTCAAACACTGCACTTAGTGTTTTGACATTTGCTTTTTTGCTGTTGCAAGAGGGATGGAACCCCTTTTTCTTCACTATGTTTATTTGCGAACTCTAGTTACTCCCCACTATTTTTCATCACATATAATTTGTATTTTCACCTAATAAGATTAGACTAGGACATGACAATCTCTTGGGAAATTCAAAAGCTCATGTCTTCATCAGATGTATTAATGGGAACAAGAATAATAATAATATTATATACATCCTGAAATGGGTCATTTTGCACAAGGGCTACTCTCACTTTAAGAACATTTTAATATCAATATTTTATGCTTTTTCTTTTAAATAAATAAAAAAATCTATTAAATTCTTAACTTGTAACAAACGGTTCCCAATCTGCAGTATTGTTACTTTAAATTAGTTTGAGACTACTTCTTCCACTGGTTATTTTCCTGCATTATTTGAGCAATGCAATGAAAAGCAGCAACACGATGGCTGTGCATGCATGTTGGAGCTGAGAAAAAAAAGAAAAGCGATACGAACTGAGGTAAGAGAGAGCGAGGGAACTGCCAAAGATGCACCATTTAAGTCAGGAAATTAAAGTGTGTGTGTTTGTAAGATACGGACTAAAAAGTGATGCAGACAGAGACAGAAAGTAATTTAATAAAGCGAATCTCTTTTGACCTCCAGTAACTCTCCAGAGCAGTGTCAACTTCAATTTCACCCTCTCCATGAAAAGGTGGCATGTTTGTTGTCAAGGCTAGGCGCTGAAGCTTAAGAATGTCCTCACTATTGTAGAGTTCTGTATAATCCTCAAATCCCCAAGCAAGCAGAGGTCAACAGGTGAGGCCGTGAGGAGAGAAGCGATGTAATGGAAGAAAAGATGTAGAAACAGACACAGAGGAAAGGGAGAGGAGAGCAAGAACATGGATAAGTGGTTCGGCATGAACCAGGAGGCAGAGGTGCTATATGGTATGTGTTTTGTATATATACTGCTGAAAAATAAATAAATAAGGGAAAACTTGAACAATTTTAGGGAACACTTTGAGAAGATCCGGCGTGTGATTTTTCATTCATTTTTGTGAGCAGCATACTTCATATTACCTTTGGAAATTGGTGGGATTTCTGAGGACTTTATTGTTTGTTCTACAGCTCTGCTTCCGAAAGATTATGCATGCTGTGTAAAATGTGTACATGCAATGATAAGCCAATCATTTAAGCTTGAAAGATCCAGAAACCACAACTTTATTTCCCTAAGCATCACCTCGTTTTCATGACGACTGAGCCGAAGCAGATAACTGTCTCGTGGTCTGACCGAAATTTAAAATTCTTGGAGGAAATTACAAGCATCGAATCCTCCGGGCACGAGGTGGAAAGGCACGCTTCTGCTTTTGGTGCACAAATTAAAATCCAGGATATGTAACGGAGTCCTGCAATAACCTGGTAACCTCTTTTGGCCCACGACAGCTGAGATGCCACACTGACAGCTGTACAGTAACTCAACTTGTAAAATTAATAAGTACCAACAGCTCCTGTCTCACAACAACAAACCACGATGTATTGCTTTTTGTCAATACGTTAAAATTAAACAGAACCAGTTGTTTCCAAAAGGTCACGAAAGAAGCTGAACATCCACACTCGCCACTCCTTTGAGATTTTCAAAAATGCATTGCTGAATTACTTGCTAAATTGGGAACGTCAGCAATTCGAGTGTCAATCTATTACAGCTCCAAACAACCCTGAGGGTGTACAGTGTGACAAGACGTGTGTACACTGCACGGATGTGTGTGCAGACCTGTCTCTGTTTAAATGAAGTAGGTAGAAGAGCCTTCTCCCTCCTGCTGCCCACCCTCTGCTGTTGGTTCCTGCTCTCTGAAATAATGGATTCTAATTCCTTTCCACAAGAGTGCACCCATCTGCTGGCTTTGGGGGACGGTAAAATCCTCGATCAGTTACAATTATCCCACGGTTGCCGAGGTCTCCGCTGCAAGCGTGTGTGTGACCTATCCACCTCAAGTAGTGCTGGGTTGTTTGAATATTTGCAAGTACATGTTTGTGTGTATCGGGATGAAGAGGGAGAGACAGGGAGGCAGAAAAATGCTCTCAGTGAAGTGCTGCGCACGCGGGAGCTGAATCCTTAACCCCACCCTCTGGAACTCCGTGACAAATCATCCCGAGGGAATCAACACCAATCCAGTGTAGGTCGAGTGTGCATGTTTCTGCCGGGGCCATGTGTAATGTGTCATATTACTGTAAGTATGTGTATTTTGTGTATCTCCCTCATACCAACACCAGCACCTACAGAGAAATTTAAACCCATTAATGTAATGAATCATCCTTCTATTCTGTAAGAACTGGGAGTGGACTTCACCCACTCACCACTGGGGGACAGTAGTAAATCTGGCAAAAGAATAACTGGGTAGCTACTGATAAAACCCAACATTACACACAGACTGAAAATGTCAAGTTGTCCAAAAGTAATGTTTCTGACGCAGTACAGGCCAGCTTTCAGCAGTTGCACAGTCACATATCCCCGAGGATTCCTGAAGCCCTGAAGCAGAGATTTGTGACGAGAGCAACACACACACACACACACACACACGCACTGCTATTTGGTGGTAGAATTGGGGCTTAATGTATGTAGTCCTGAGTGACAGAATCTGTAGCTGTGGGATTTTGGCCCATCAGCAGAAAGGGATGCAATGGCAGAAACATTCAAGATGAAGAGACCTGAAGAGAGAAGGGGAAGACACACTTTGACAAAACCCCCTTTGGATGAAAACTATTTCTAATCTCGCGTGTGTGTTTGTGTGTGTATTCCCTCTTAAGAACCCCATCATCTCTCTGAGTCCCGCCTATGTCTATGACGATTCTGAGACCTGAGTTTCTCACGTTCATCTCCGCAGACTTTCCAGAACATCTCTGCTGCAAATATTTCTGTTTATGTAACATATGTATTTTATTTATGCCTGCCAGTGTGTGTGTGTGTACGCT
>VOQJ01006556.1:7292-24692 GCA_015052665.1 Apistogramma diplotaenia
TTTGTGTTTTCTTCTAATTTATTTGTTTTAACAACAAGGAAAATCCTTTTTCCCTTTTTTTTTTTTTTTTGATCCAACCATCCTCATGACGAGCTTAAACTGGTGACCTAACACCCGATAGCCTCAGCCAATTTGCACCTTATCTGGGAAAGCCACCCGTGCACTCTCGGGGTCTGAAAGCCCTGCAGTTGTGTAATCACCACGGAGGCACAGTTATTAAAACGATGTTTTTTGTGAGCTCATGAATCTATTCTGATCTTTTGTTCAGTTCAGGCATAAAGCTGCTATAGTGCCACCCACACCATAAAGTTTGACTCTTTGATGCAGAGGTCGACTCGGTGATCGCGAGCTGCAAAACAAACCCAAATTATCACCCCTCCTCCACAGTGCACCGCTGGTACGAGGTGCTTCTGTTGATATACTGTGTTTTGGTTTTCGCCACATGTGGTGTTGTGCATTATGGGCAAACATCCCCACTTTTGATGCACCGGTCCATGTGCTGCCATGTTCTTTGTAGAGAGAAGAGGCATTCTCGTGGCAACCCTTCCAAACAAACCATACGTGATCAGTCTTTTTCTAACTGTACCGTCATGAACCTTAACATTTAACAAGCTAACTGAGGCCTGTAGAGTCTAGGATGCATGTGTAGCAACACTTGCTTAGCTAAGATCATTGCTGGTGTCTTTCCTCCTTGGCATTACATTAACGCTCACCTGAAAGCTCCTGACTTCTCCTTTTATAGAGATGCTCACACTTGCTGAAGATCTATTAATCAAGTCTTTCTCTGTATTATTGTATGATCTTTACTGTTTGTTGTGATTTGGTGCTAAATAAATAAGATTCAGGTGAATTAAATTTGATTATGAGCACCTGGCTGCTACTCACCTTCTTCCTCTCACTGTCTTAGGCTTCCAGCTGTGATGACACGGAGATCCCTGATGAAGTGAAGTTGATCGGCTTCGCGCAGCTAAGTGTTAGTTGATGCTCTCTTCGCGACCGATGCAGGTGAGACAGGGGAGACGGTTCAGGACAAACAGACTGAGGAACGTTCCGCCACTTCCCGCAGCATCCTCCCTTCCTCACCTTTCCCCGACGCCGATCTCTGCCACCGCCCTCGTTAGCGCCGGCTTCCCCGCTTACCGCCCTCCTATCTTTAACCTTAACGACATTCCACTGCCCAGCGCACAGCCGAGGAACCTAAAGATGTACTCAGGTGGCAAAAGAAGGCGATTAAGATGTAGCTTTGAATGTTTTATTTATTTCTTTAACTCGTTTTTTGTTTTACATCACATTACCTCCGTGTTCAGCAAAGCTCTCATTATTTATTGAAATGAGAAGGGTTTTTTCCCCCCTCCCTCCCGTGCTGATTTGTTGCCACAGTGAAAACAAATTTGCTTAGACTCACATCTCACAAACGCACTCGCTCGAGAAGTTTCCCTGAGGTCTGTGTCAGAATGTACGATTGCGTTAATTTATGAGAAAAAAAGCACATTTTCATAAGAACATAATGAATGTCAGAAGAGAATGAATTGTATTTCCATATTAAGACCTGTTTCACATTAACAACCATTTGCTTGAGTATACAGGGGGGGGAAATAAAAGGAGACCTGGATGCTACTGTGTATAATTTGCTGCTCTCAACAGTGTTAATGCTTCAAAATGCTAGAGGTGCCTTGTTCATTTTTCTGTGCCTAAGAAAGTAGTCGATAAGCGAGACCACGCAAAGACGGGAACCTGCTGATTGCCATTTCACCAGTGTATTATTCCAGCAATGACACAAGTCAAGTCAAGTATCTTAACTTAACGAGGAAAGCGAAAATGCACTTTTCAGGCCGAGTGTGTGACCCCCCCCGTCCCGTCCCGTCCCGTCCCGGAGACGAGTTAATTTACGTGCTTCTGTCGTCAGACGACTACAACGTAAAAGGACCTGAAGTCATGGAATCTGCTCTGGTTGATGGGCAAACCACAACAGTTTAATTTCCTCGCTCTGTCCTGCTGCACTACAAAACGTCTTTGTTCTCCGAAACATCGTAGTTACTAAAATGTACTGT
Organism: Apistogramma diplotaenia; assembly: GCA_015052665.1. Classification (NCBI taxonomy): domain Eukaryota; kingdom Metazoa; phylum Chordata; class Actinopteri; order Cichliformes; family Cichlidae; genus Apistogramma; species Apistogramma diplotaenia. The sequence goes on from VOQJ01006556.1 coordinate 9,344, forward strand.
ACGACAATGCTTCTGAAGATGAAACCAAACAGCGACCGCTGAACGGGTGACGAGCCGTTTGTTTGGCCAAACGAGTCCAGTAGCTCTAAATTATTTTTTAGGTATAGAGGTGGTAATATTAACTTCTACTAAATTCTTTATTTTATGAGGTAATTTATTGTGTTTTCTATGTACAGTTCTGTGTACCATTTCAACATATTACCCCCGTTTCCTCTGTAATCAGCTGATGTCAAGTTTCAGATGAAGAGCAACAAATAAATAATTGCTATGATTTAAAAAAAAAAAGTGTGAATGATTCGATTAAAAATTGCTGGCGTCATGTGTTCTGGTATGACCAGCTGATTATTGCTGTTAATGTTACCAAACTGTGCTTCAGAATAACTGATGTTATTATAATGACTGATGAATGATTTTGAATAAACCTCAATGCAAACACCTCAAAACAAACAGTTAATGCGTGCCTATAAATTATACACTCACTGCGCACTGTGTTAGGCAGACCTGTTCAGGGGCTCATTTAAATATCTAATCAACCAATCACAAGACAGGAACTTATTGCATCTAGAGACAACCTGGTGGGGTTCAAGCTGAGTATCAGAATGTGAATTAAGTGACTCTGAATGGGGCACCGTTGTTGGCGCTGGATGGGCTGCTCCGAGTATTTCAGGACCTGCTGGGATTTCCCCACGCCTCCATCTCTCAGGTTTACAGATAATGTTGTGAAAAAGAGAATATCAAATGAGTGGCAGTTCTCTGGAGGGAACTTGATGCCAGAGGAGGATGGCCAAACTGCTTTAAGCTGATAAGTTAAATAACCACTGGTTACAAGCGCGACTCCACCCTGCCTTACATGAACCGTTCAAGCTGGTTGTGGTGGTATACTAGTGTAGGGGATATTTTCCCGGGCCCTTCAGTACCAACTGAGTGTTGGTGCTGCTTCCAGCAGGATAACTCGCCATATCGCTAAGCTAACATCATCTCAAACTGGTTTCCTGAACATGATGGTGAGCTCAGTGTACTCAAATGACCTCCACAGTCACCAGGTCTCAGTTCAGTAAAGCACATTTGGGATGTGGTGAAACGGGACATTCGCATCATAGATGTGCAGCCGACAAATCTGCAGCAACTGTGTGATGCGATTATGTAAATGTGGACCTAAATCTCAGCACCTTTTTTGAATCTGTGCCACAAAGAACTGAAGCAGTTCTGAAGGCATAACGGGGTCTAACCTGGTAATAGCAAGGTGGCCATGAATGTATCCATTCTTGGTCTATAATGTCTGTAATGTTTTACATGCCTGTGATGATGCTACACTATTGTTTCCTTTTCCTTTTCATACTCTCTTCTCTTTTTTATGTAAATATAATAATTAATTGATCTCCAAATAGCAAACTAAACAAAGTCAATAAAGGTAAACCCTCCGCCACCCCATATCTGAGGAAACTGAAAGAAGGCACGGAGTAAAAGCAGTAATATAACTTTAATTATTCAAGTATTTGTTTTTTAATATAAAAAACATACAATATATAACAACAACCCCTCGTGGGATAGATGCTTTCACAGTAAATGCCACATTAGCTTATAATACTACAAAACCTTTGGAGGAAAAAAGAAAAAAAAGAAAATTTGGCCGCAAATGCCACGTTATTCAAGAGACGATGTTTTTGATGGTGTCAGAAGCAGTTCTTCCATAGTCACTGATACGCCAGATACATATGATAATTCATCAAGTCGGTGATGGTCTTAGCTACAATTAAACTGATATTTGTACAACATGATGCTGCGTTGCTCTTGATGTGTGGAAAGGGCCGATGAGCTGAAATAGCTGATGATGTATAGCGCACATAACCGAGAGCAGCAGCTGCAGTAATGAGAAGCTGGTAGCTGAGACACGTAATTACCTCGAGAGTGAAAATGTCAAAGTGGGAAAACAACAAAATGGATCTAAATACCAAAATATACATACAGCTTTTTTCCGAGAGAAGAAGCAGTGAAATAAGGACAAAATGTAAACCAGAACATGAGGCAGATTCATGAAAAAAAAGAAGCTGAATGAACTGTGTGGTTTGATTAAAATCTCAACATTTGGCTTTACAAATTCTCTTCATGTCAAATTATACCGTCAGCTTCTGTTAGATGATTGATAATTGACTGCAGCCCGTTTTCAGCTTTGTGTGTTTTCATTAAGATGGAAAACTGAGAGCTCAGCATGCAACCTGGTTTATTTGTTGTTGTTGTTTTTAATTAATCTTGCAATCTTATTGTGAAAGAGCTCTTCCCTCCAATTCTAAGAAACACTTCTAAAGTATTCCATGTGGGGATGTAATATGGTAAGTAGATTTTTATTGATTCTCACACATTTTCCTCATTGGCTCGCACTCCTGCATGGAGGTGAGGTTTGCTCGGTCAGCAGCTGGTAGAGAATCGGTGTCGTGCTCAAGGACACTTTAGCATAGCAAATGTTGCCGTCTCAAACTGTTAGGCCACACTAATTAATGCTCAACGCTGATTGACTTAATGCCTATAAAGATTAGTCTACATGAATTGGACCTGGGGTACATGAACAAATTACTTTCAATAACAGCACCCCATTTTAATTATGCATGAGAATACACACTTTACAAGCCTCATGCATTCATTAACAATCATGAGGTGCGAAATAGACATAGATGGATGTTAATGAAAACATCTGTCTTGAAATAGACTTGTAGCAGCCCTCTCAGTTTTTACATCATTCAGTGATAATATTTCAAATGGTGAAAAAGGCAAAAAAGTAAATAAATAAAGGAGAAAATAAAAAGCAGTGGGTTTTTTTTTAGGTGGCCCTCATGTCCCCCTAACATCTCAAGTGTTTCTTGCTGGACATGTCATTCCATATACGGTGCATCTCCTCCGGGGAGATCTGGTGGACGGTGATAACCCGCCGGTATCTGCAGAGACTGTAAGCCATTTTCCAGTGATTAAAGCCACTGTTCTGATAAGGGTGTATTCCCAGCTTTCGCAAGCACAGTCCCACATAGACGTCCTCCAGGTGCAACAGTCTTGTGTGCAATGACGTCTTGTAGATTAGCTCGGCTACATCTGCTGAGAACACGTAGCCGGTGCCGGAGCAGAAAGGTGGGTATTTGCTTTCAGGATACAAGTCTCTGGGCATGTACCACTTGCTGCGCATATCCCTAATGGGACCACCGTTTATTACGTAGCCAGTAAAATATCTCCTCCTTGGCTTGGTGCTGGGTTTTAAGAGCTTGAAGATTAGATTGTCCATGTTGACAAAGATGTCACTGTCCGTCTTCATGACGTACTGCGCTTTGGGGCAGAAAGTCGCCACCCAGCGCATTCCCATCATGGTCTTGAGGGTGAGATTGTGGTAGGAATCGATAAAGTCCTCCACCACAATGTCATGGAAGATCTGACTCTCCTGTTCCACCATCTGGTTCAGTACGGGGTCCGTGTTCCTGCCCAGCAGAAAGACCGTGAGGATGCGGACGTCGCCGAAGGTCGACTCGTCCCCCCAGGTCTCCCGGATGGCCTGCCTCGCATCGAACTCCTTGTGCGTGGTGCTGATGAGGATGACCAGAAAGGGCGTGACGCTTTCGCACTTCTTCGGCTCGTTGATGACAAACTCAAAGGCGTGCGGGTTAAGGGGGCGGGTGCGGATGTTGTTGAAGGTGATGTTTTTTGGAGGTTTCACAGTCTTCCGTATAGGCACTGACATGTGGCCGACGTAGGTGGACGTCGGGCGGGTTATGCTCAAGTACCACAGAGCGCTCGCCCAGCAGACCACTGTCAACAGGTATAAACATGACACTTTGGAAGGCATTATGCTGCATTTAGGTGTGTTTTGATGAGTAGGATCTTGAAAGGCTTTTTTTCCATTAGTGAAGTTTCACCCAGTGAGGCAGCACTAAGCTGCTCCAGCATGCGGTTTGACATTAATGGTCAGTCATGGATTACTTTAGACAGAAGAGATGTTTGTGTTTCAATGCAAAACACTTTCAAACTGTAATGATGTCCGGCCTCCTCTTTGTGACGGCGCTGCTTCTCCATTTACATCTGAAAGACACAGAGAGAGAGCGAAAGAGAGCATGAGTATAAAAAAATTATTCGTCCTCAAAAACCTTTAAATGAAGTTTATTTCAATCAAGTGAAGCCAGCAGCGGCATTCCCCACAGTGCAGACTTTGTTATCAGGAAGAATTCAAACAAATGAAGGAATACTGCTGAGCTGCTCAAAGTCATCACAAGATGATTTCTAATTTTTATCTTTGTAAATCGACTTGGAGGAAGAAAAGGACTTAAATGAACTCAATATCGAATAAAAGTATCACATCAAATATGTGGGATAGATTGTACATCAGACTTTTATTTTATTCACTGTTAAAATTCACTTATTATTCAGTGGGAACGCGTGTGAGCGTGAGGATTTGGTGAATACTGTGTAGCCGGTTTTGTTTACATCGGGTGAAATGTTGCATTGATTGTATGATCATGTCTAACATATTGTCTTGTTTACTTGTTTAACCCAGCAGTAAAAGTATTCAGATTTTTTTTATTACTTAAGGCAATGCAACTATTACTGACAAAACTGCCCAGAAACAGCAAACAGCCTGCAGCTGGAACAGAGATGCTTTGGTTTCATGAGTTGGACCTACAGGGCGTTAGTCAGGTCATTTATATGCATACTTGGAGGCTCTACATGGAAAGTTTACAAAAGTGTAATAAAAGTTACGAAAGCAAAGTATATAACAGTATGTTTCCCGATATATTCTAATATTACACACTATTAGATTATTACAGTTTATGCATGGACAACAATAATTGATACTCCTGCTGGTGACCTGTTCTGGGTCCACACTGCTTCTCGCCCAGTGGCAGCTGGATAAGATTTAGAGACCCACACCGTGCGGTGACAGTGCTACCCGCTTCACCACCATGTCGTGTAAATTTGTCATTTGGTACATGTTTATATAAAATTTACTCTACGAGTGCTGCTACAGCACACCTGGTTGAGTGGGTGTCCCATATGTCAAAGGCAACTGCAGAGACCCACTTTCCTGTCTGCTCTCTACACTGTCAAATAAAGGCTAAATAAAGACAAAGAACATTTATTTTACGACATCTCACCACTTGTTTTGGCTGATAAGAAAACCCATCAACAGCAGCACCCTTCACTCACTTCATTGCTTTAACCCGAATTAAATACCCAAACCTGCGTATAACACAGCTACAGATCTCGTGTCATAACTTAAAAACATTAGACAGCGTTTTCAACATTCAGAGCATCATCCCAGTGTGCAGGTTGACATTTCACTAGAGTAGACAAATGCCCCCTTTTTTAAAACTCAAACAAAAGGCTTTACAAGCTCTCTTGTTCTGGGGCTCAAAAGCGCTCTGGGGTTTGCAGGATTCTGCAGCGCGATATGGTGGCACAAAGGGAACACTGTGCCATGACAGGACTCTCCCCTGGGATGTGCCCCATCTCCCCCTCCCTCTATTTTGTTCTGCGCTACACAGCCGTACAGTCCTCCTGTCACAGATGTCTTTTACTTGTTTATTTTCTGAGCAGTCATTTTGCCGCGCGGACTCTGAAATGGAATTTGGCTGTATTTCTGTGCAGGTGGCTGAGCTCCCCATAAAGGATGTGTTAACATGTAGATCATGTCTCACAGCTTTTGAAGCTCTCTGACTTTTCTTTTTGTTCAAGGTAGATCAGACGATGCGTTTCACAGGAGAATGACCATAATGCAATAAAGCTCTATATACCTATCTTCAAAGCTGGAAAGGAGCCTGAGCAGACAAATACAGCCATAATGGCATGACTTGAATTCCATTTACCCAGAGTGTAATTACCTGCAGTCTATTCCCATATACAAAAGGACTCTGTTAGACTAAAAGACAAGTGAGCCACACTTGCTAAACAATTTACACTATGCAGCCAAAAGTATTCACTCGTCCATCCAAATCAGTGTTTCCAGTCACTTCCATGGCCACAGGTGCATAAAACCGAGCACCTGGGCATGCAGACTGCTTCTGCAAGCATTTGTGAAAGAACGGGTCGCTCTCAGGAGCTCAGTGATGTTGTGAAAGTTGGGAAATTTCCTCGCTTTAAATATTCAACTGTTAGTCAACTGTTAGTGGTGTTATAACAACATGGAAAGTAGCAACAGCAGCTCAGCCACGAGGCGGTAAAGCCATGTGAGCGGGGTCAGCGGATGCTGAGGCGCATAGTGCACAAAGGTCACCAACTTTTGTTACAGACATGCAAACTTCAGATTAGCTCAAGAACAGTGCGCTGAGAGCGTTTCCATCCAGATGCAGTGGCGTAAAGCGCGCCTGCACTGAACTGGTGGAGAAGTACTCTCTGGAGTGACGAATCTCACGCGTCACTGTCTGGCAGTCCAATAGATGAGTCTGGGTTTGGTTGTTGCCAGGGGAACGGTGCATGCCTGACTGCATTGTGCCATGTGTAAAGCTTGACCTCAGAATATTACTCCCGAGGGAATGGTCAAGAATTTCCATGAACACACACCTGAAGCTTGTGGAAAGCCTTCCCACAACAGCTGAAGCTGTTACAGCTGGAAAGCCTGAGGAGAAATCACATTAAACCCTATGGATTAAGAATGTCACTCAAGCTTAACTTAACTTAACTTTTGGTTATTTAGTCTATTTTCCTTTGTAGAAAGTAATCTGTCACATGTATTAGTGCTTGAGTATGTACTATAAATACAGAAATGCTATTTATTTAATCTCTATATTCGAAAAAAATATTCCAGAGAAATGCTGTCACATTATTAGATTTTTACCTGGCAAATATGCTCAGAAATTATTGCTAGTGACATAAATGAGATATCTTAAACTAAAAAACAGCATGTGTGGCAAGGGAGCTTGCAGCCATATGTGGTGAAAAGAACAACTGCACAATTACTTACAATGTGCACTTTATTGGCACAATATAAAAGCCATCGTCAATACAAGACTATCTTGACATCCCTACTTTAGAGTAGCAGATTATCACTCTGGAGCAATCTTAAAAAAATGTGTTTACTTCTGAGTTTCCCCTTATGTCTTCCAGCCAAACTCTTATTTCTCACAATATTGGCCTGGTCCTCCTCTTGTGAAATCACTGTTATATCTCATTGGATTTACAGTGGCAAATAGTTGTTCCCTTTAATAACACTTTACTCAGACACAAGAAATACACCGAGGCGTCAATATTTCCTCGTCCCAAAGGATGGGATGAGGGTCATGTACGAGGAAGACGGTATAAAAGAGGCAGGAACGCGGAACGACTGTTTACTCCGGGGCTGAAAATTCAGTGAAAACAAAGAGCTTCCCAAACACAAAGCACACACAATACGCACATGTAGACTTGCTCAAATGCATAACATGTATCAGAGCTGGCTCAGAGGAAGCTGACACCTGAGGCTGATACCTGAGTCTCCAGACGGAAGCAAAATCTAGCAGATAAATGGGACAATGATTACGTGGCTGCTCATTTGGCTGCCGGTCTATAAAGCGTAACCTCTACGAGCTTTCCAAGATAAGAATTTCTAAGATTGTCGGCATCTCTTACATGTCTACACACGACTAGATTCGACTACAAATCTGTTCCTGAGTCAGCCTGACACTAGAGAATGTGCTTTTGAATCCTTATAAAATAATCTGTCATGAATTTTGGATTCTGACTGGCAAAACAAAAGAGAATGACATTTCACAATACCTCTCTTGCTATGTGGTTTGATAGTGGTTTAACCACCTGATAAATCACTTGTGTGCTGATGAGGGTTGTGGTGATTGCGCATCACTTAGTGCGTCACCAGATCAGCCTTTGTGTGTGAGGGAAAATGTGCCAGTGTGCTTGGGGTGCACTAAACTGCTGGAAAGGTGATAGGCATGCAGATATTAGGCCTGATTGTGCTCTGGCTGGATTGTGTTTAACAATCTAATCTTTACAATCTTAATGAGACCCGGGGCAATTATATGCTTTCTGCTCTGCTGCCACTTTACTGAGAAACAGTTTCTACAGAATATCAGAATCAGAATAAAATACAGTTCATATCAAATGCTTTTTGTGTGTGTGTGTGTGTGTATAAAAACATACAGGGAAAAACAAACAAACAAAACCCCATAAGTGACAGCGACAAGACTGTTGTGCCATGTTGTCACAGAAGAACTAAGGAGTATCTTTTATTGTTTAGACCATCATTTTATTTTAGGTTACTGAAATGCATTAGCAGATTACAGATTACCCTGTAATTTTGTATCTTATATAGAAGAATCTTGCCAACTCCAGTGATCATATCAAGGGTGAGCCAGGAGAGCATCTAAATGCAGGCAAAATATCAAACTAAAGTCAAGTCTTTATACACACACTGCTGGATCAGTGAGTGACGACAGGTAATGGTCATGACACACAGGTGACGCAATCGGGGTAGATACAGGAAGTCAAACTAACACAGGACACAAAAGAAGAGGAAATAACCAAAGGAGATGGATACATGTAACAAGTATGAGAGAAAGAACAGGCAGACAAGAGCACTCACAGTAAAAGGACCGAGACACTGGAGGACAAAGGTGTGAACACAGAAAGGTGAGACAGCAGGAGAGGCTGAAAGAAACCAAGATATGAACCAAAGCACAGGATGAACAACTGAAACTCATCACTAGAATAACCATAAAGCAAGAAAAAAAGAATCAAAGATTCGAAGATGCCGAAGGAAATAAAGTCTGCAGCATATTAGAACAAAGAAATCAAAACTTCAAACATCTGAAATAATTCTAAAAAATAAATAAAACCTAAACTGAAGCCAAACTCAAATGCATTCATAAGGAATTCAAAAGCCCAAAGTAAAAAACTCAAAACCAAACAAAACAAAACAAAACAAAAACCAGGACCATGACAGATCCTCTGACTCTTCCTCTTATCTGCTGAACAACTTGGACAAACTGGAACTGGAACCTGATGCAGAGCTTCACATCGTGCTGTGAAAAAGTATTTGGCTCCTTCCTGTTTTCTTTCTGTTTCTGTCCCACAGTGTAAACAGTGTTTACTGTTGCTGCCTATATGATGTAAATAACCATTTTACGTACCAACATTTTTGTCAATTTTCCAAGTTGGTGTTTTGACTTCAGGGGTCACAGTTCTGAATGTTCCCAGGCAGGAACTCCTTTTTGAGACAGAGTGTACTCTCGACTCTTGGATTACACTGCTGTGAACATGCACACAGTCAGCTGGAGACATGACGGCCGAGTAGTCACTCCAGTTATACGTCTTTGAAGTCCGTTTGAAGTCTGGCCCCGGGGAGCACGCTCAGTCACTGAGGACAAGTCCACGTGGTCACGAAAAATTTCTTCCCTTCTAGATATTCTGCAATCAACTGTGAGCGCTTTTATTGCAGAGTGGAAGGATTTAGAAACCACAGCAACTCAGCCATGAAGTGGCAGACCACAAAGTGGAGTCGCCATGCTTAGGTGCATAAACATCAACAAGGCTCTGCACACTGAATAACTACAGTACAGAGTCCCAAGTCTCATTAACATCAGCACAAAGACTGTGCACTGGGAGCTTCACAGCAAGGCTTTCCATCAACTAGGAGCTCCTGCAGGTGATCAGCTGGTCTAACAGCTGCATTTTAAGCCTAGAAGCTCCCAAAGTTGTGAGACCTTCTCAACCATTTATTCTGAAAGGCATCAAGCCTAATGATAATGAATACTTTGTTTTAATCATGGGTGAGTTCAGGATGTAATAATTGCACCAAAAATATGAGGATAATGAGCACCACAGCCCTCTATTGCTAAAGAGCTCGTTAAGGTTCAGACTGTTTATCCATACACGTGAAGCCATATAGGGTGCTTTTGTTTAGCTTGCTATAGCACTGAGCAGAGCCTCCACATGTGTTCCCGGACCTTTGTAGAACTATTATTCCAAACATTTTCCATAATATAGGATGTCAGACTGTCATGCAGAAAATCTCCCATTCCGAGTGAACAGACTGGCGCAGTTGGCAGCAGCATGGTAAAATAAAATGGTCTGTAGGGGAGAAACAGGTGTGCACAGCTTCATGTTTGGGCACTGAACCTTTAGGACACGAAACAACGAGGGGGGGGGGGGGTGGGGGGGTGGTTAATTAGCCTATACTACCAGAAGAGATTCCATTTATCGTGATTTATTATATCGCAAGTGGTAAACCTGTACGGGGAGCAGGGCACAAAGACAGCCATTCATCAACACATGACGTTTCTTTCTCCGAGCTTCTAGGTTGACTGTTTAGTGGACTAGTTTCTAAAAAGGGCTATTACGCCCTCCTCTGCACACAACAAAAATGTTTTGATTCATGGCTCCGTGACCATGTGTAGACAGGTCTCCAAAGTGTTTTTCTAATAACAACGTCTCACAGCTAATAGATTGCCAGATTGAATTAACTGGTTCATACAAAGCTGGAGTATTGAGGAGGGCCTGTGCTAAAAAATTTAAATTGATTACTCTGGCTTTCATTTGACTTGACACTCTTTGAAAATTGCTAGTTATACTTTTAATGATGTGTCACTCTAATGGCAGAACTTTAAACATAATAATATTATAATACATGCTCAACATTTTAATACGATCACACTCCGCGGCTTCTTATTTATTGCTCAGCAATAGGTGAATTGCATTATGAAGGTTGGATTTCTCCTTGTCCTGACTGACCTGGCTAATAACAAATTGAAGGATACAGCTAATGAAATTCTGGTGACAGGAGCGCCGGATGGAGGAGAGATGTGTGAAAAATAATGCGCCTGTTGTAGCACAGCAAGTGGTAAAACCTTTAAATCTTCCTGCCCGGCGTTTTATTGGCAAAAGCCACATTTGCTTGCTTGTAACTGAGACTTCATCATCCTTGGAAAGAAAACCCCGTAAGAGTGACCATGCGCTCATTTTGGGGCCGTTTATGTTTTCCCCAATTGAGCCTCCACATTTTATTTGCCATTTTTCCAGTTTTATTAAACATAAATCAAGCAGAAAGCTAAGCAGAAAAGACTCTTTGTCAACTATAGTACTGGAACCCTTAAACATGAATGAGCCCATAAAGCTTTTTCATCACCCTGTCTCTATAAATGTTACATTGCAGAAAACTGTTGTGTACCGTAAGAGCTGCTCTTCTGGAAGCACAGATGGCTTAAGTATATCATGCGAGAAAACACAGACTTCTGCTGGATAATCTGGCAACACTGATGACAGCGGGCATGAAATAAAACCACTGAATATGTGGAGCCGATTCATTTATTTTCTGCATATTTCTATTTTCTTTCCCCCCTGCCAACCGAGTACTCCTTTACTGTTTTAATGCTAAGAGATAAAGTGCATACATTATGAAATTGTGAATTTAGGAAATGAATCATAATTCTGAATTCTTATTTTAAAGCAGTTGTGCTATACAGTAAGTGAAATTAAATTGTTTTGTCACAACTAGTAATTGAAGGACTATGAAATGAAACAATTTTTTTAAAAAACTTTGCGATTAAAACTTGATGCAGTTCAATAATAATAACACAAAGTCTTATATTATTTTTGTTGTTTGTGTTCTTATAGGTTTCACCATCTCTGTAAGTAATACGTGGGCGTACACTGAGTACACAGAATCCTCTGGAATATCCCGTTTAAGTTGAGCTCGACTCAAATCGAATGAGAAAAAGCAGGTTTTCAGCAGCCGCTCAAAAGTTTCCAAGATCTAAGCTGCTCATTTATAAAAAGGTAAGCTGGTCCAAAGATTAGAGGGCAGCAACCTCAAAGACTCAATCCCCGCTTTTTGCCTGGCTCTCAGAGCATTCAAGAACATCTGGTTGCTCAGTTTTAATCCTTATGAAATGCATGTAAATATGCAGATTACAGGCAGACGTCAAACAGCCTGCAGTCTGAGTGCTTGAGCGGGTTTTGACTGCATGCAGTCGAGTTGAGTAAAACAGGGATTGGATTAGCAGAAGCACAATCTCAAAAATGCCTGCTATCATATGAACAGGTAGACTGATCAATCGCACAGACAAAAACAGTAACAAAGTATACACAGACGCACACATAGCATCGAACACATGGTTCAGCACTGCTGCCTCTGCGGGGGGACAGGATTGGCAGACAGGTGTGAAATCACATGAACACAAGAATCAGATCCTCTATTTTCCACAGACTCTCATTTTTATTGCTCTCTGACTGAAATATTAGTGGAATATTGTCATTTACATATTTTATGCTTTGGGCTTCTAAATTGTGTTCTGCTTTTATAGCAAGCCAAACACTAGAGGGAAATCTATGCAGGCAATTAAATAAGTGATGCAACATTAAGCTGAATGAAAACTTGATAGATTCAAAACATAAACAGGATTCACTGCTACTTTGTTCAGAAGAGGAGAGCTAATATCTTCTGGATATTGTCATAGCGTGAAGTAAATCAATATATTAATAAATACTACTAAGTGAATAATGATGATGCTATATTATTTTTAAATAAATATAATAGTCTCATTTTAAAACTGGAAGGGAGAAAAATCAGTCAAGTAGATACATTTTTTCAGCTGATTTATTCAGCTACCATTTACCTAATAGGCTACAGGTGAAGCTACCAGCCTGTTTAAAAACGCAGCATTCACAGTGGCTTAATAAGACACCATCTTTGCTCTGCCTCTGTGTCATATTACGGGCTCATTGTTTAAAAGATTTTGAGAAGTAAAACTGCTCCTGTTTTCTCTGTAAACGGCATAAAGTCCTGTGAAAAACTAGGGAGATTAAGTAGCATCCAGGTTCAAGATTTTTTGATTTTACAAATGTTTTAATGCTTTGGTGAGTCTATACAGCTCGCATTATGTTTGTGCCAGAGGGCCTGGGGTGAGTTGTGCCATGTTACAAACATGCCAAGGACGAAAGGCATCAGCAAAGGTCTCAGAGAAGCAGTTGTTGCTGCTCATCAATCTGGGAAGGGTTATGAGGCCATTTCCAAACAATGTGAAGCCCATCATTCCACAGTGAGAAAGATTTTTCACATGCGGAAAAAATATATATAAATCAAGACAGCTGCCAATCTTCCCAGCAGTGGACGTCCCAGCAAATTCCCCCCAAGGTCAGACTGCGAAATACTCAGAGAACCTGCAAAAAACCCCAAGAGCCACATTTAATACTCTGCATGTGTCAGTCAGCATGTTAAATGCTAAAGTTCATGACAATAAAGTTGTTTAGAAAGGTCGCACGAAGAAAGCCACTTTTCTCTACAAAGAACAAGGAAACACGAGCAACGTCCTTTGGACAGATGACACCAAAAATGAGAAGGTTTGCCCATAATTCTCCAAACCACATGTGGTGAAACCCAAACACAGCATATCAGCACAAACACCTCATATTACCTGTCAAGCACACTGGTGGAGGGCTGATGAACTGGAATTGTTTTGCAGCCACAGGACCTGGGCACTTTGTTTTCACATGGCTGTGCGTGCTGTGAGACAAACAGAGCAGAGCCACAGTTCAAACGTTACTGCTAAAAAAAAAAAATAGATAAATCAAGGAACACTTTTTAATCAGAGTAGAACATCAAGTCGGTTCAACTTCTGCGATATTGATCTGCTCAGTTAAGTCGCTGCTTTGGTGTTAATGAAATTAACCAGGTGCTAAATGCATCTTTTGCATTTAGCCAAGCTCAGTGTCACTACTGGTAGCACGAGGTGATGCCTGGACCCTACAGAGCTCCTCCAGGATGGTACATCAATATGTACCATTGCCAGAAGGTTTGCTATGTCAACCAGCACAGTTTCAAGAGGATGGAGGAGATTCCAGGAGATAGACAGTTACTCTAGGAGAGCTGCACAGGGCTGTAGAAGGTCCTTCACCCATCAGCAGGACTGGTATCTGCTCCTTTGTGTAACGAGGAACAGGAGGAGCACTGCCAGAGCCCTACAGAATGACTTCCAGCAGACCACTGGTGTGAATATCTCCGACCAGACAATCAGAAACAGACTTCATGAGGGTGGCCTGAGGGCCCGATGTCCTCACGTGGGCCTTCTGCTCATTGCTCAGCACTGTGGAGCCTGATGGGAATTTGCCATAGAATACCAGCATTGGCAGATCCACCACTGGTGCTCTGTGCTTTCCACAGACGAGAGCAGTTTCACCCTGAGCACATGTGAAAGATGTGAAAAGACCAGAAGAAGCCGTGAAGAACGTGTCACGGTCTGCGCTGGTGTGTCTGTGAAGGTTGGGTTGGGTCTAGCTGCAGGGTATCTTGACTCGGTCTACCTGTTTAATGTCACAGATGACTCTTCGTCTACAGGTGCCACTCACTTAACCACCACGGGATAATGGCCTGCCCTGCTCACCTCTCTCCCGGAAACTGCTTTTCAACCAAACCCACCTGCCTGCCCCCCCAGGAGCCCGACAGCACCGGCCATCACCAGTGCAAACCCTCCACCTAAAAACAGATCCTTTTTCCTGCCAAGTAAGCCACTACTTTCCCAGTTATCTGCACTCCTCGGAGCACCCAAGTATTTTATTAGGTATTAGATTCTAATCTACCTCTCCTCTCCCATAGAAATCATCCCTGCAAATTCAGCCTCTCTGACCAGCCTGAAGTTATGCAATGTCTGATTATGTTCGGCTCCAGCATCCCCAAATGATGATTGAATGTGTGTTTGCTTCTCCAACGCGCTGTTCGCCCTTCCATGATTTGAGAGCACCGAGAAGGAACAATAAATGTGTGAGATGTCTCTTTAGGCCTTTTGCTTTATGTGGAAGCTTAGCAACAGCACCCTGACTGCCATTAGGTACTGGGATGAAATCCTTGGACACTGGGGCAGTGGTTGTTGGGTTACTCATGTGCTGAAGGAATTGACACTATTGACTTGCCCCCCACGTTCACCTGATCTATATCCAACAGAACACCACTGGGATGTTGTGTTTTGGTCCATCTGATGCCTCCAGGGTGCACCTCAGGATGCACACAAGAACATGAGGGTCATGCAACCAACTGAGTACCATTTTGATAAATTTCAGCTAGTGGGCTAGCCTGCCACATCATTTTTTCACTTTGATTTTTGGGGTGTCTTTGAATTCAGCCCTCTACAAGTTGATTCATTTTCATCAAACAATGTGGCATCCTTTTGTTCCTAACTCATTTCCCAGTCTATATCAGTGTAGATATCCAGTTTTTACTTTTACTGAGATTTGATGTGTTTTCCAAGTGTTTCTTTAATTTTTTTGAGCAGTGTATCTGCATATAATTTGCCATGATGTCATGTTGTTGTGGGCGGCATTATGGGGCAGTGGTTAGTATCATTACCTCACAGCAACAAAGTCTTGGGTTCAAATCCCTGGGGTCTTTCTGTTTGGA
>VOQJ01006557.1:1903-18462 GCA_015052665.1 Apistogramma diplotaenia
TTACGGCGGGTCCCCGTGTTTTTTTTTGGGGGGGGGGGGGGGTAATGGGCTAGATGCGACCTTTGCTATAACCTGGTTTGCCACAGACTGCCTTCAAAGGACCCCCTGTGTATAAATGTGACACCACCAACTTTGATAAAAAACCTCATTATTCTGTCCCGCAGACTGAGAACGAACTGGCTGACGTTGTAGTGGGACCTTAAATTTGGTGTTGCATACAAGTGGTGAACAGTTGTTTGCAATGTGATGCTGTTTTAAAATAAATCTGTGCAACAGTAAGCCAATGAGTTTTTCCTTGTATTTAATGAAGTCCAATTTAAGTTGCAAACACGTGATGTTGAAGTCCTCTGAAAGATGGGCTCCGGCCCTCCTCCCCTGACACTGTAGTTTGATAACTGGGTGAGAAAATGGATGTCTTGGAAGCTGAAGTATTAAGAAAAAGTGCAGACATAATTTTTTTTCTGTCTGATATACTGTGGAGGTCCTGAACATATCCAGCCACAAGATGGCGGTATTGAATCAGTTTAACGCAACACTGGCGCCGCAGTGACAGATGAGACCGTTACCTCGATTTGACCTTTAGGATAAGGATAATGACTGTGGATGACACCGGCCTACTTAACCTGCAAAATAAATCAAAGCCGTGATATCCAGTGTTTGTTTTTAAAAATTAAATGCTCAAATTTAACCAGATGCATAATTAGAGGTTGTGCACAAACACTAGGTTCACATTGTGTACCCATAACAAGAGAACAGCCGCGTTCATCTGACAGTAACCTGCACTGTGAAGTACCGCCCGGAGACAATGTGAGGTCACACTTTGGAAACAACACATGGAAACTGGAGCGACCAGTGGCAGGTCTTCGTAATATTATTCGTTGACTAATGATTATCCACAATCACTTCTAAAATGTTTATTAGTAGAGATTAATTTTTAAAGAGAGAGAGCATAAGGATGAGAACCAAGCTGATGAAAGCTGTTTGAGGACGCGATCACAGTGGCCATCGGTGGTACTGCAGCTTTTAAGACATTTAAAATATGTAAAAAGCATAAAATATATATATAAAGTTACTTACATTTATACTTTACATCCTGTGATCAAGAAGTGAACATAATTCCCATAATAATAATAAAGAATAAGGCTATGTTTAAAAGTGCACTAATGCAGATCTTATTATTATCCCCACTCTGATCAACAGGGTTTCTATCAGCAGAAGACAGATGTGTACAAATCCTTTTCACAAGCCTGTGGTGGGGTAAAATTCAGGCGAAGAAACTCAGTTTGGAAGAGGAAAAAAAGCATGGCTATTCACTCAAACTGCGTGAAAAACGTGAACATTATTGGACCATTTACATTAAGACAGGGTTGTTCCCTTCAGGATCCTGTGAAGACGAGAAGCAGATCTAAAAGCAGTTTCTACACTGGGCAGGTCACAAACACGACTCCAGGTGAGATAAATGTGTCAGTTTTATGTTTGCAGCTTGCTGACTCACTCTGGGCAGTAGGTGACACACGGGATCAATGAATGAGCAGACAAAGCAACTCTCATAACCATCACTCATGTTCTTTGAACCCACGCAGTCACCAAAGGGAGGTTCCAGATGTGTGTCTGTATCAGTGTGACCCGAGTACTTCTTATTCCCAAAAGTTCACAGATAAATGTGGGTTTTTTTTATTTCCTAACCAAGAAAAAAGTTGTGAGACTGGTGAGTGAAATAAAGTTATTAAACAATATAAAAACCAAGAACTGAGTCAAGTTTCACATCCAGTCTCAACACTGTACTGTAATATTGGCCCCGTCACTGTGAACTACTCACAAGTGACTTACTAGAGCTTTAGTTTCAAACAGCATTTAGCTGCAAACGTGTTTTTTAAGACTGTGCCCATAAGGAAAGCCCTTCCTTTTGCTTTGAGTCTGCTGCTCTCTTAAAAGAGATGGGTTTGTGTATCCTGTAAGCATCCAGTGTAAGCAAAAAAATCAAAAATAAATAATAAGCAAAAAGAGCCGTTAAACAGGACACGGAAAGGCTTGATGTCATCTCTTTTTTTTCTGCGTGTGTAGTTGCAACGCATCGGGTCACCTCTTGGCTGTATAACCCTCCTGCGGGGCAGTGGGCCAATCTGAGTGTTCCTCCCACTATTTTCCACATTGAGCGACAAGGCCGCACATTGTGCTCAGACCCGATCAGGCACCGCCAAGGTTACACATCGCTTCTTTCTTTTTTTTTTGCTCCTCACCCCGCCTCAAAAGGTAGGCAGTCCGCTACACACAGCTGCATCCACCCTCTCCTGATCCACTGTCAGGGCTTCCTCCTCCGTCTAAAAAACGCGACCGCGCAGCTCCGTGGCTGGATGGTAAGGCTTTCTGTGATTTTTCTTCTCTGTTTTTTGTTTGTTTATTACTTTGTTTTTTTTGTTTTTTTTTAAAAACATGCTTAAACAACGCATGGCGTCTACAGTAAGACGATGAGTTTGGGTGATGCTGCTGAAGCGGTAACCTCTGCTGTTACTTTAAGCTGCGATCGACGGGATGCGATAAGTTTGCTGCTCGGCATGTTAATGAGTTCCTCTCTGGAAGTTTCCGCTATGAAATTTGTGAGATTATCGCGTGAGGAAAGGCGTCTTTATCGGCATCTTTTAGGACAACGGGGCTGCTGGCGCACAGGACGGTGCGTAAAAAGTGCAGCTTGGGTTACACGTGTGACCCTAATGCAAGAAAAAAAAAGGTGCTGTTATACAATAATAGTGTGGCGCTAAAGAAGCGGTGGGACTCAGGTTTGCCAGCCGAGCGCTGCGAGATGTAACCGTTTCAAAGTGGTAGAGTGTGGTGTGGTGATGTACCAGAGCCAAAGTTTTTAATGGGTGCTTGTAGCGTGTGTGAATGCGGTTTCCTCTTCTTCTTCGTCATATTTAGAGCCTTTTATTCATCCTCCGTGATCATCCATGCGGTTAGTGAGTACATGACCATTTAATGGAAGGCAGCTGGGCTTTCACTCATTATAAAATTACTGAGTGTCACATTTCGAGGGAGACTGTGATTTTGAGTTTTGATTTCACTTTTGTTGATACTTATCATTTTACTTCTGTATCTTACTGCACTACATTGTTTGCATATCTTCCTCTGCACATTTTTATGTGTGCATTGCACTGTTTCCCCCCCCTTGTTTTCAGAGCCCTAAGCTCCTGTACAGCTTACATATATTACTAGAAATGTCCATAACATTTCTGTTCTCTAAGATATATTTTCATATAGGGATATTAAAGGGAAATCTGGGGGAATTAAAACACCTGACAAATACAGGTAAAGTCATCACAGTGGTGCCGAAGTAGTTTTTAAAAAATCCCAGAGACCTTTTAAAGGGACGCATACTGCAGTAATAGACAGTATTGAAAAATCTGGCACTTTGACCCTTTAACATTTTCTGTCACCACAATGCCCCGCAGTGACACTCTTAATTTAACCGCATAAATTATTATAAAGACTGGCTGCTAACCTGGCTCAGCATGCTCCGATTAAGGCCCTGCAGATTATCATGTTTCAGTGCAGCCTAATGCATCTCAGATAATCAGTGAGGATATTACCTCAACAGGGGTCGATCAGAATAAGCCATATTTCTAAGCTATTTGTTACCTGAGCAGCAGTTCAAATTAGTGTTTAACTTTTTGTTATTGGTCTCTGTGTGGATTAAAAGAGCTTTTGAATGCATGTAAACAAAGTCACTAGCGTGTCCTCTGCGTTCTGTTAGTCATGTTTCGGTATCATATGACTGTGGATGAGAGCCGCGTGCGGATTGAATTGAGATGCTTTGGTTAAATTTGATAGATCTGCTCACATTTCTGTCTGTAGTGGCCAAGGTTATTCTGAACTTTCAACACAGACTACAAAAAATGACTTTCACATGAGCCTTTCTATTTTGTGTTTTCATATAAAGTAGAAGAGCGACAGTATGTGGCAGCCTGAGAGGGAACACGATTTGTCTTTGTGCTCCCAGCTGCAGACGCAGGTGTAGCAACAGTCCAGTGGTGCAGCAGTCTGTGATATAACAGAACTGGACTGAAGAGAAACATGTCGGAGGATAGAAAGAAGGCAGGCGTAGTTCTTTTGTTTGCAAAGGCTGGAGTGATACAGCAGGTTCCTGCAAACAATATAAAGGCCTGCAGGATTGTGCAAATACCTCTGGGGTGATAATGAATAAAGCGTGTGATATCAAGAAAATCTTAATGCAGGGATTCGTGCAGCTCTGAAGTGAGAATAATCTTGTCACAACTTTATATGAAAGCAGTGATTTTATTCTGTAGAAGCAAATAAAAATGTTTTCTCTTGTAAAAACATGACATGTTTATCCAGGCTTATATGTCAGTGAATGTGCTTCCTGCTGATTTAAGGAAATCCGAGTAGGAGGCCGACTTGCGAACAGAACCACTTGGCAGTAATTTATTTGACTTGTATGGGAAAAAACAAATCTAGCAGTGCACATCCAGACATTCATACTGCCATGTAAAGGGCCTTCTGCTTCATATCACAGGGCTGATCTGACTTTGTGAAGTACAGCAGTGGAACCTGACATTATGTTGTATAACAGCTGATAGAAAACCACTTACGGTGCAACAGGAGGAGGGATCTACCAGCTGTGGGTTTGAAGCAGTCACAAACACAAAGCAGAGTGACCAACAGATGTGCAGCCACCACCACCACAATATGACCGCTTTGGCAAGAGAACATCCACAAAGGTTTTGGACATAAATATAGCAGTGCTGCCTGGGACACACTAGACTGTGTGATTATTATTATTATTCCTGGAGGACATCCGGGTCTAATAAATCCACACATTCTGACACCTTCATTATCTTCAACAATCTGAGAGCCAGAGAATCAATGCATGCTGGTATTACTGGGATAGAGTCGTGGTTATCCTCTGAGCACACCTGCCTCCTGGCCTCTGCTCTTGATCTGCAGCCGAGTGTGAGAAATGGCCACATTTGATGTGTTGATGGAAACAAGAGGGATGCCAATGATCACTACTAGGTTTATGGGATGTGTTTGATGGAGAGGATGGACGCACTGAAGCATGTGATGCTAAGAGGCGTATCAAAATAGAGTTTTGGTATTTCAGCTCTTAAAGAAAATCATAATTTTTAAAAGACTAAATTTTAGATCACTAAGAAAGGTATCTTTCAGAAAGATTAAAATTACCACTGCATTGATAAGTATTTTTATTTTTGAGCACAGCATGATCTCTGGTCTGAATATTTCAGAACCATCTGATCTACTGGGATTTTCCTTCATAAATAGCTCTAAGGTTTACAGGGAATGGTCCGAAAAGGAGAAAACATCCAGTGAGCGGGCGTTTTCTGGGTGAAAATGCCTTTTTGATGCCAGAGGACGGAGGAGAGTCGATCCTGATTCAAGCTGATAGGAAGGCAACAGTAGCTCAAACAGCCACTCATTACAACCAAATGCAGAAGAGCATTTTTGAATGCACAGCACATAGAATCATGAAACAGATGGGCTCCAGCTGCAGAAGACCACACTGGGTGCCACTCCTGTCGAACTGAGAAACTCAGGCTACCGTTTGCACGTGCTCACCAAGTTTGGACAGTAGAAAATTGGAAAAACACTGCCTGGTCTGATTAATCTTGATTTCTGCTGCAACATTCAGATGGTAGGGTCGGAATTTGGTGTAAACAATATAAAGCATCCTGCCTTGGTGGTGTTATGGTGTGGGGGACATCTTTTGACACACTTAGGGCCCCTTGGCACCACCTGAGCATCGATTTAAACACAGCGGCCTGTCTGAGTATTGTTGCCGCCCACATTCATCCCTTTATGGCCACAGTGTACCCATCTTCTGATGGCTGTTTCCGCCGGGAAAACGCACCATGTCACAAAGATCAAATCATCTAAAACTGGTTTCCTGAACACGACCATGAGTTCACTGTGCTCAAATGCCCTCTGGAGTCCCCTCTGAACATACAGGTGGCTGCTATTTTGGTAACAGCAGGCAGCAATGGTTCTTGCACTTTAAATAGGGTGCCACATTGGAAGGGTATGTTTGCTATCTGATTTTTTTTCTTATCTTTTTATTTAATCCAGAAGTAGCATAGGCACCATCAATATAACATGTTTTTCAATGGTGGAGGAAACCACAGGTGAACCTGCAAACTGCACACATAAGGGTCCCACCCAGGTTCGAACACACAAGCCTGCTGATGTGTTGAGTCACAGAGACGCTCACGCTGTTGGAAGAATGTCGCATGTAGATGAGACGGTGTAGCTCGAGTTGGCTCGCTGAAGTAGCACAAAGACTCTGCTGCATGTATTTGTGTAAGCTTTAAGTTGTCATTAATTATTAGTATTTTTTTTTTAATAACACAACATTCTGTTTCTAGGTGAAGAAATGGAGGCCTTCAATCATAAACTGAACACGTACATTGAGTCATGGATGGGTCCCAGAGGTAAGATGATGTAAAATGCATTGATTCACTGAATGGTGCAACTCATTCACAACAGGGAACACTTTACGCTGTAAGTGAATGTTACATATGGTAAACATTACCTAAAACCTTTGACCCAAGTCTTACGTTACATGCTGTATACTGCACGGTGGGTCCTCTTGTTCTTTTTTTAACCTTTTAACTTTAAAGTGCAGGGCAACATTCATCTGCTGCTGATTTTCAGCTCTCTTGTTCATTGGCTGCTGGCGGTCAGGCCACCTTATAGTCCACGCTCCTCACCTCACCTCTTTATCTCCGTATTTCAGATCACCGGGTTCGGGGAATGCTGCTGCTCGACAACTACCCAGCAACCTTTGCACTCACAGTCGTGTACCTTCTGATCGTTTGGATGGGGCCCAAGTACATGAAACACAGGCAGCCGTACTCCTGCAGAGCCCTCCTGGTGTTCTACAATCTGGGCCTGACGCTCTTGTCCTTTTATATGTTCTATGAGGTAAACCGGCTGCTCAGCACTGAGGGATGAGCTAAAGTGGGCCAAAGCAAACACATGCACAGTCGCACACTGCAAACACATTATAAATTAAAGAACTGGATATATACTAACTAGCCACATGATTAAAACCTCTGACGGGAGAATAACGGCGCGCTGTTACCATGGCAACTTATCAAGAGGTTGGACAGTAAGTTTTTGAGGTTGATGTGTAGAAAACGAACAATGGTGAATAAAGCACTACTGTACTACAAATTTTAAAAGCCTTTTTGCTGGCTGTGATGGAAATGCGTCAGAATACACCACTCATGCCAACCTTGAGGTTGCACAATAGTCTTCAAATCAACTAAATATTAAATATCACAAGCATATTTTACCAAATGTCAGTCTGCTCCTTCAAATATCAGCTCAGCTAGAAAGTGTTGATCTACTTCTTCAGCACTGATTAGATAAGGGCCTGTCTATGCGGTTGAAAGCTGCCCCCCTCCCCCCCCTCGTCCCCGGGGGGATAGCAGGGGTGGCGTCGCTGAAGGAGACGCAGCTGGATGCCGACAAGCTCGTCGTGCCAGCTTTCAGCACAGCCCACTATTGTTTGTTGGAAAAACTGCTTTTTTATAAACAGCTGACTAAGTGGCTGAAATTGAGAGACGCACTGATGTAAACAAACATGGAAGAGCATTCTTATTTGGCACCGTGGCTCAGTCAGCCTGAGCTCAGAGGGCTGCGGTGTAGCAATAGTGGCCAAGAGTTCATATTCTTTTTTTCTTCTTTTTTTTTTTGTACTGTGCACACCAGGACAACAGATCCAGACGTAGCATTTTTGAGGACGTGTAAGTCTAAAGTATTGTTAGTCTCCTCCCCGTCCAGCTGGCAGACCAATCTTCCTGCCGTTCCCTCTGCATTGCGTAAGGCCCCAATGGACTGTTGCCTGTTTGATTCATTAAACGCTGTAGTCTGATAATGCCCCGGCCACGGGGTGAACTTTTGGCAAATCAATCAAGGCCACCTGATGTGAATCAAAGTACAGGGCAATTTAGTTTTGTTTTTGTTTTTTGTCAGCTTTCCAGGGCACAGCTGTTAATCATACTGTAATTGGGATCAATTGTCTTTGGCTATAATGCATCTGTAAGTTTGAATGAAACAAATCATAGATGTATATCACGCTGGAGACCGGCTAATGTCTGTACTTCATTTTGCTGTTAGTGTTTGAGGCTGGCAGTTTCTTGGCTCTGAGCTTTGTAAGTGAATGCCTTTTACAACAGCAGATGAAGACAGTGCATCTATATTGATGTGGTGCATTGAGCTAGGTCAGCTCCGTGCATGTAATATTTATTCTTTTAAAGAGGCATTCAGAGGACACATTAACACGATTTTCAGTGGGGGGAAAAGGGCAACAAATAGCTTGAATAATCCAGTTTAAATTTAATAAAACTCACATTTTCTATGAGCTCCCTCCTATGTAGTGCACAGAGATTAAAGGCTGCTGCTGCATGTTTAGTGTGGAAGCTAATATGACGCAGCTGGTCTGAGAGTCTGGATTTTAAAGAATGTAGCAGCAGGTCAGAACATATTCGGTGCTTTGCAAACAAAAATAATGTCAAATAAAACCTTTGACACACAAATCCAGTGCAAACACATGAGAAAGGACTGAGCGGAGCTTAAAAGAGAGTGCATGCTGTCTCTGTCCCTTTTAAGCAACTTCACGGAAGTTCCATGAAGTTGCTTAAATGCTTAGAAGGAGGACGGTGTGGGCGTGGTTGATCCGGAATACCGCAGTTACACTTTCCCAGATAAAACAAAACGGCTTCCAACACATTCTGTGATAGCAAACGATGACCTCAGTGCCTTGAAATGTTTATCAGCTCTAGTGTGTTAATTGTTTAAAGCCAGTGGTATCAGCTAAAGATGGCTCGTCGCAGACTGACACCAAAGATAACGGGAGCAAATCTGTGCACATACAGTATATCTGTGCACGTGTTTGTTAGTTGCAGGAAATCCTGTACTTTTATTTGTGCATTGCATATTCTTTGTGTTCTGATTTTGTACAAGGAAAATTTTTAATTTTAATACCTTTTTGTTTACAGATTGTTACCTCTGTGTGGCACGGTGGCTACAACTTCATCTGCCAGAACACTCACAGTGCACCGGAAGTGGATATTAAGGTCAGTCACCCTTGCACTGTGCACTCTTTGTTTTATTGCTTGGTCTTTGTCTTTCATGTGATTGTATCTTTGACATCTTTTCACTAGGAATCCGATTAGCGTAAGGAAGCCAGTGTGTATCTTTTCCAATCTCCTGCTTTGATTTCTGTGGCCAGGCGGCTATAGATCCAACCAAATAAGCTGCAGAGACAGTTAATTCAATCCAATTCTTTTCATCGTGATGGCGCTCCTCAGCGTCTCCACTTGAAAACAAGCCTCACATTGAAATGTGCTTGACTTCGCAGTTCTGCAGCGATCAAATTAAAAGTTTATCAGCGTGTCAGTGCTGCGGTTATACTGCTTTATGATTCCCTCTAGACTCTCAGGTGCCTTTGAGCAAGTTATCTCCTTACCACCTTCTGTGATAAATGAATCTGCTTGAGTGTGTTTGTTTTATTATGATTCTGATTTTATGTCTTTATTATGTATATATTGATTATTGTTAATTCACTCATTTTACTTTTTGGTTTTGGTGTCTCCTCTTAGGTGATAAATGTCCTCTGGTGGTACTACTTTTCCAAGCTCATTGAGTTCATGGACACCTTTTTCTTCATACTACGAAAGAATAATCACCAGATCACCTTTCTTCACATCTACCACCATGCTAGCATGCTGAATATCTGGTGGTTTGTTATGAACTGGATACCCTGTGGCCATTGTGAGTGTTTCATACAGCTTTACTCACCAGTAACCACAGAAACAGTTTGGCCTCACAATTTAGCTGAATAATTCAAGTGCTCTAAGCCATTAGCCTTGAAAGCAGATCATTTTAGTCTTTTAAAGGATACAAAGTGACACTTGCTGAATCGACTGCTCCGATGTGTAACTTACATTTTGTGCTTTCTCCTTTGTTATGAAGTTATTGTTTTTAAATTTTTCATAAAATCAGTTGTAAATTTTCCAAACAGAACAGACAAATGTTTTTTTTTTTTATTCCCCGTACCATCAGTGCACCATATAATACCAGTTGAATGTCATTCACCAGCACTATAGATTAATACTGTAACTGTTATGTGTGTCTTTCGCCAGCGTTCTTCGGTGCCTCCCTAAACAGCTTCGTCCACGTCGTGATGTATTCTTACTATGGCCTCTCAGCCATTCCAGCCATCCGGCCATACCTTTGGTGGAAGAAGTACATCACTCAGTTACAGCTGGTGGGTTTACATCCTTCCTCCCAGTGATGGACGAAATATTCAGATTCTTTACTTGAGTAAAAATAGCACCATCTTAGTGTAAAACATGCTGTTACAAATAAGTGTAATTAAAATGTAAACGTAGTCTCCATAGCCTATTATGATGTTTGCAGATGACACTATGAGCTATAGTGATAATACAGGGCAGGTAACAATGGACAGTCCACAAAAGTGGTGAAGAGGAGAGTTGGGAAGATATTGAGTTGGGAGTAACCTGCATGGACAAGATTCGAAATGAGTTTATCAGGTGGACAGCTCAGGTTGAGCTGTTTGGAGACAAAGTTGAAGAGGAAAGGATGAGATGGTTTGGACCTGTGCAGGGGAGGGAGAGTGGACATACTTGATGAAGTTTGTTGAATATGGAGCTGGCAGATAGGAGGGAAAGGGGAAGACCTCAGAAGATTCATGTAGTAAAGGAGGACGTGTAGAAAGTTGGTGTGAGTCTCCCTCCCTCTCAGCCAAGGGATAAGGTGAGAGGGAAGCGGATGATCTGCTTTGGCAGCCCCTAAAGGGAGTGTCAGAAAAAAGAAGTTTGACAGCAAGATATTTCTAAACGACCATATAAGTGTGCAGAAAAAGGTCTCATTTGAAGGCTACATATTACAGACAGATTCTACAAATGATGTTGTGGGATTGATGGACAGTCCCTACATTTTACTCTGTGTGCTCAGATAGCTACAGCCCCCTCCACCCCTGTTTAGATAAACGGTTAGGAAAGTGTGTAATTAAAAATGAATGTATCCTAGGAACAAATATTTTTACATTTACTTGTAAGCACAATTAAAATAAATAAGCGACTTGGTTACGAGGTAAAATAACTTGAAAAAAGCAGGATTTATGCACATAACTATATATTTTATAAGACAATTTTATGCTTTGAATAAAAATCTCTAACTTGTAAATGCATGTAGTAATAGATTTAGATTATAGTGTTTTTTTAAGTAGCTGCTTTAGCATGGATGACATTTTTTACCGTGTGTGTACCATGTTTCCTCCACAGATCCAGTTCTTTTTAACTGTCTCCCACACAATGTTAGCAGCCATATGGCCGTGTGGCTTCCCCATTGGATGGCTGTGCTTCCAAATAAGTTACATGTTCACCCTCATTATCCTTTTCTTGAACTTCTACATTCAGGTGAGTTGCATTTCCATCTCAAGCAGGTAAAATGTTTAAAAGTTGCCAGCACCAACTGATCCCACTGACAATTATCAGTAGCAAAAGCCTGAAAATATCAGTAGTTTGTGGAACCACTTTTAGCAGCAATAACTTGAATGGTTTTCTCTGACTTTCTGAGCGTGACACATTGCTGTGGAGGAATTTTGCCTCCTGTTAACCCTCAATTTATTGAAGCTTGCAGCCACAGCTCTCAAAGTCCAGACCTCAACGCACCTGAGTTCTGGACTTTGGAAGCTGTGCTTAAAGCCACTGTAATACCTTGATTCTTTTCTCTTTCAGGCATTTTGTTATAGCGCCTGGTATCACTGTCATGTTGCATAAGCTGATTTCAAGCAAGCCTTAGCTGCCAGATAGCCTGACAGTTGATATGAACAGTTTGTGCTGATATGCTGTGTTTGATTTTTCACCAAACGAGGCACCGTGCATCTCCACTTGTCTGTCCAAAGGACATTGTTCCAGACGTTTTGTGGTTTGTTCAGATGCAGCTTTGCATTTGAAGGGGCTTTCTCCTGACAAACCTTCCAAACAAGCCATGCTTACCCAGTCCTTTCCTAATCATACTGTCATAATCTTTAATGTCAGCATGCTAACTGAGGCCCGAAGAGTCAGATTTGCTGGAATGTCCACTCCTGGGAAGATTGTGCCATTGTGTTAACACACACTTGAATGCTCCAGACCGTCTGCTTTTATAAAGGCGCTCACACTCTGTGATGACTAATTGCATTTGATTAGCAGCACCTGGTTGCATAAGGAAGCAGTTTTTCCACAGCTGTATTTCTCATTCCTTTCAGGCACAGATCTCCATTGTTGTACAAAAGTCCATTTAAAAATCAGTGAGCCACTCACTGGAGGTGATGACATCCACAGTCCCACACTGACTTGCTTTAAATACCTGCACTCATTAAAGCACCAGTATAGGCCTTTATCTGGAGCTAACTGCAGTCTGCTACAAATTCACCCTTCTGCACCCTTTGAGTAGTGAGTGGGCAGCTGTCACTGTTTCTAATTTACCTCAAGCAAGCCGTTATATTTTTTAATGGTAAATATACTGGTACTTATATAGTGCTTTTCTACTACAAGCCCTATGCGCGCACGCACACACGCACACACACACACACACATATATTCTGTGCTTAAGCCCTTCTCAAGCTAACATTCAGGGATACTCACCACTGTATTAACCAGGACGGCAGAGAACTTTCATTTATGAAACGATGTGTAGTAATATTTTGTTTCTGCTTCTTTGTCTCACTCAAGACTTACAAGAAGCGGAGTGGTTCTCAGAGGAAGCATCCGCAGAACGGCTCCCCGCTATCAACAAATGGACACTCTAACGGGACGCCGTCCACAGACTTCACTGCACCCAAGAAACTGAGGATGGATTGACATTTGAGAAACTTATTTCTCAGTGTAGTGTGTTAGCTAATGCTGCTAGATGTGTCTTCTTACCTAGAATAGCCTAGCACTTACTTCAGATGAAATAAGCCATACCCACCTACAGTATATCCAGAGACTCTCCATGGTTTTGCACACATTGCTACTCACAGTACCAAATTATTGACATTTTGTTGTAAGGTTGACACTGTATGATATTGCCTTTCCCACTTTTCCCTTTCAAAGCAAACATTTAGACTCACTCAGTAATGCTTTACACATGGAAGATGGAAAAAAAAAGAAAGAGGAAAAAAAAAAACCTGCAGTGCTTCAGCCACTGCATGTTTTGATCACACTTGATGACATCAACCTAAGGGACAACTGAAAATCACACACACTTCTTACTGTGGTCCTCAATATGTAACTAGAATATGCATCTAGTGTCTTGCTTCATCTCAATCCTGCCTCAGCAGTTGCATAATCTTGAATTTTGCTTTCTGTAATACTGATATGCATATTTACTGAGAGGCTGCAACAGCTGAAATTTCACATTACAGAAAACCTTTTGCAGTTCAGGGTCTCAATTTTGGAATATTTAGAAGCTAACAAATGATAACCAACGCACAGTGTCCTGCACACTCTGTTTAAAAAACATGAAGAGTGTGACAGGGCAGCTGTGAATAGTATATTATAGTATTTTGAGTAGTATAGGTTTAGTTCTGCTTAACAGCTGCACACTGAGCTTTTAAGACCTTAAATATAACTTTAGCACTGCAGAATAACTGCTTATTTTTAACTATTTAGATCAGATGCATCAAGTAAAGATAATCATAGTGTTTAGGGCTAAGCAATTAAATACATTGGAATCAGACAAACTATAGCGTTAGCTATAAAAGATCACTGCTGAGCGTGGATAAAGCAGCTGAAAAAGCAGTCTTACTCAGTATTCATCTAGCAGCCCAGACAGAACATGCACGATGTGCTTGAACACACAACTACTCAAAAACTGAAAAAAATTATGACAACTGAATAAACTTTATAGTAAAAGCTCAGATTGTAAACTTTAATAATTAATATTAATAATGTTCGTAAACAGTGTACTACTAATAATTTCCACATACATAGGGTGCCTTCTGGACCATTTGGTTTCCAATGTAGCATTTCCACGTTTTTAATTAGCATTAATATTGGTTGATGCCAGACAAATATGAGTCTAACTTCCTGTCTGATTCCCGTGCCTCAATCTACATTAACTTTTTGGAAATTCTCAAATTTCCCAAATGATTATTTTGAAAAGCTGCTAAAGATAATTTGATATTGATGAAACATATGATAGCTAGGATATATGCTCGTTCTCTGCTAGCCTAGTTTAGCGTAGCTAAAGACTAGCCTTTTTCTGTTCAACGTAAATAAAACCTCTAAAGCTCTCTTGGGATCTTGACAGAGCCAGACTAGCTTTTCTCACAGTTCCGTTTGTGCTAAGCTGTTGGCTGTAGCTTATTATTTAGCATAGAGACATCCACAAAACACTAAACAAGTATATTTCTTCTATTCCTCTTACATTTTTTAAAAATAAATGACTGCTTTCAATGAGGGAAGGTTTTAGTGATTAAACTATTTAATTCATATTCATTATGTTAATGATGTTTTATTAGTTTTTTCCAATTCCTAGCAGGGGAGGTAAACATTGGTATAGAAAAGAGGTGTAGAAGGGTAGTTATAGTATGAATTTTGAATCTGATACTGTACCCAGTAAATCATACAGGCATGTAATGATGTATAAGAAGATGCACTGAGATCAAAAAATTTTCTAGACTGTTAAATAGATATATTTTACTGAAATTACGTGGTGAATGTAGGTTGATGTTTCAACTCATGTTTATTCACTGTAACACATTAAAAAAAAGCTATGAACAAAGATGTCTTTGTTTTTCTTAAAAATAAACTGCAATGACAAAAATAACAGAAGCTGAATCTTTTGTTTTTGATTTAAAGTTTTATGTAATGGTTTGTGAAACAGCAGTCTATCAGTATTATTAGTGACTTGTTAGTATACTAACATGCTGTCATGTGTTCATGCTAACTTCCCAGGCTGCATGGATAAAAATAATCATTCCTAAGTATTAAAAAAGTAAGATTATTCTTATTCCATTTACACATTTCTTTATTAATTTTTTTGCCACCGACTCTCTCAGCCTGGTTCTGCTGGTGGTTTATTCTTTTTAAAAGTTTTTTCCTTCCCACTGTCACCAAGTGCTGGCTCATAGCAGATCATCTAATTCTTGGGGGTTTTCTTTCTAATTATTATTATTACTATTATTATTTTGCAGTGTGCAAGCAGATAAAAGTACAGTGTTGAAAGTGGGACATCTATTTATTCCAAAAAATATATACCTGCTCATTTTGAATTTCATGTTATATCATCAGCCTCATAGCATAATTGGCTAAGTCATATTTTGGCCAAATTGAGATATCTGCCTAAATGGATCTTAGGTGTTAGCAAAGTAGCATAAGGAAGATATTTCAGTTTGGCCAGAATATGACTTAGGTGCTTATGCTATCAGGCTAGCGATATGTCAATTACTGTGCTACATCACCTCTTCTTTTAACATCAGTTATCGCTGCAACTTTTAAAAAGTATTTTTAGGATTCTTGCTTGATATAAGATTTCACCTTTTCCTTTGTCATACTGTTTGCTTCCTAAAGCACTAAATATTTTCAGTGTTATTTTCACTGCTGCTACACACCCCTGCAGTTGGAATACCTGCAAAATGCGATTTAGTGTCACTTTTAAAGAAAAGCAGAACCTACTGTGTGGGTGGAGAAAAAAAATTATTGTAACATTATGTTGGTCAAAAAGTTGTGCTTGAATATTAATGGTGCCTTCACAGATGTACATACTAGGGCAACACACCTTTATTGAAGACCAAGGAGCTCATCGTGGACTTCAGGAGGAATGCTGACCCACATCCACCCATCTATATCAAAGGGATGTCAGTGGAGCGTGTGAATAGCTTCAAGTTCCTGGGAGTCCACATCTCTGAGGATCTCACCTGGATGACCAGCTGCTCCAAGCTGATCAAGAAAGCTCACCAGCGCCTCTTCTTTCTGAGGACTCTGAGGAAAAACCACCTGTCCTCTGACATCTTGGTGAATTTCTATCACTGCACCATCGAGAGCATCCTGACCAACTGCATCACAGTCTGGTACGGGAACTGCTCTGCCTCGGATCGGAAGGCGTTGCAGAGGGTGGTGAAAGCTGCCGCATCACCGGAGCACCACTTCCTGTCATAGATGCCATCTACAGGAACTGTAAACCTACCAAGACAAGGCCGTCCACCTAAACTTACGGGCCGAACAAAGAGAGCACTGATCAGAGATGCAGCCAAAAGGCCCATGGTAACTCTGGACATAATGCAGAGATCTGCAGCTCAGGTGGGGGAATCTGTCCACAGGACAACTATTAGTTGTACACTGCACAAATGTGGTCTTCATGGAAGAGTGGCTAGAAGAAAGCATTGTTGAAAGAAAACTATAAAAGTTTGCCAGAAGCCATGCTGGGGACACAGCAAACATGTGGAACAAGGTGCTTTGGTCAGATGAGACCAAAATTGAACTTTTTGGTCAAAGTGTGAAACGCTATGTGTGGCGGAGAATTAACACTGC
>VOQJ01006563.1:21432-40244 GCA_015052665.1 Apistogramma diplotaenia
GCCCCAGATGCCATCAGACCCTAAGCAGTCATTTTTACACTTAGTACGCATTTATACAGTATTTGCACACACTCATGCACACATCTCACACAGATGTTTTTTTTTTCCACTTCCACTCCCCCCCCCCTTTTTTTTCACCACATCACCTTTTCAAGCCAAACAAAACGGTTGTAAGCACAGGGTGCCAGCATGGATAGTGGAATGCCTGAGAGGCTTACACAGTCTTTGGTCCTCTGTGACAGACAGTCCGCCTGCTTGACAGCTCCTTGGGTCCTGCTGCCTGGGTGCGCTGTGGTGGTCTCTGCTGGGCCCTTGCAATTTGCCATAAGGGGATAAGGAGGGGGGGCTGGGTGGCTCGGGAGAGGAGGTATAGAAGGGATGCTCAGGTCTGGGCTGACAGTCCCTGAGTTTAGGTGGAGGGGGGGGGTGTAAGGGGAGGAAAGCTATTTGCTGTAACAAAGGAAAGCTTTTGGACTTACTTCTTAAATGCGTTTCTTTGACAATTCCGTGAACTCAGCGAGCTTTAAAGACCAGCACCTGTTTGCCTTTTCGCGGTGTGGAAGCTGTTTCCACTAATGCAGATGTTTCATCAAATTCTTTTCAGCGCTTTCTGTGTTATTTCTTTCCTTAACTCATTGTTTGTGCTCCAGGAGAATTATCAGGGCCATCAGGTCGCATTTACGCTGGACTCAGACAGGAAGAGGGAGCCCGAGAACTCTTCAAACCGCCTGGATTATGGAAATGTTTGTGGCTAGTTCAGTCCATACCCCGCAGCTCTTCACACCTGCCTGCCATTGTGTACAGACTTTACACTCCATCATTAGACCTACAAGAGTCATTTAAACAAAGCCAGGATAGTAGAAGCAGCGGTGCCAAAGAGTGCATGCTTCCATGTGGTACTGTGTATGCTTTAGCCCATTTGCATTTTTTAGACCAAAAAAAATAACGATTGCATGCTAGAAATTTATGTTAAAGCAGAAACTGGCCACGAGATGCCTTCCATTGATTGATATCACTGCTTACTCAGCTAAATGATACAATTCCAGTGAAGCAAATGTCACATGGCTTTGTTTTCATTTCCTCCTGAGTCTTCAGAACACGAATCAAGGGATCAAATGCCTTGTTGTGGAAAGAGAATTAGAGACAGTAGATGCATTTCTCAACTGATCGGAGTTGGGAGTGAGAGCACGAACTCGCACATGAGTGCAAAGGAAGTGCAGTCAAAATAAACGCTGCGAGGTGTCCGCAAAGACATTCGTTCTCCTTTTTCTGGTTCAAGTTCCAAAGCTGAGTTCATACAAAACGGAGCAGCAGAAGGGAGCTGCTGATATCGAGCTAGTAATGAACTTTCTTCCTCTTGTTATCACGACTCTAGAGTTTCCTTATCATGGTGCCACGACTCCCCTTGCCTGTGTGCCCGGACGGCAGGCTTCGTACCCAGACAGACGCCGTCTTGTCCTGCATTCTTTCTGTGAACAGGACCCTCCAATATCTTAGTCACTGAGAGGAGGATTTGGTTACACACAAAGGGAAATGTGCGTGCTGTGCTTTGCTTATGAAAGCGGTATTAGCTCTTTTTGGCAAAAGTTGCTTAGTGAGTACACGGTGCTTGATACTGCATGCCTTATTTGTAGGCTCATTGGGTCTTGTTGTATGAAAGCTCTGTTTTCTGTAATTATTTTAAATGTCCAAAGATGACTTTTCCTCATAAAATTAAAAGTTTATAATACTGGGGTGGGACTAAAGATATATTAAACCACATTTATGAGTGTCAGACTGCTCTGCTTTCTACTCACTGTCGATTGTGTCGTGGAAATGCAGATTTATCATCTGGGACTAAAAATCGAAAGCAGATAACCGATAAGGCAACGACTTCCAGCTGTGTTCCACCAGATTATGTTGGTCCGCAGTAATACAGAGGCTGCTTTGATCATTTTAACATGCTGTCTTTGTGCTTGTGGATGTATTCCATTTCAGTATTGCAGACATGGGATGTGTGTAAATAAAGAGTTGGACCTGCAACCAGTCCATGGGGAGTGGGGTCCATGGGGCCCCTACAGTGTTTGCTCCAGGTCCTGCGGTGGAGGGACAAGAAGCACCTCTAGAGACTGCAACAAGCCTGAGTAAGAATAAGTGACACAGTTATTATGATGGTCAGAGTGTGAACAATATGGCACCAGTCAAATAAGACATAATTCAGACCAGTGTCTCTGTAATTTTCCCGTCACCGTAGGCCCAGAAATGGCGGTAAGTTCTGTGTGGGTCGCAGGATGAAGTTCCGCTCCTGCAACACTGAGCCATGTCCGAGAGGTCGGAAGGACTTCCGGGAAGAGCAGTGCTCTCAGTTTGACGGCAAGCACTTCAACATCAACGGTCTACCTCCCACCGTGCGCTGGGTCCCCAAGTACAGTGGCAGTGAGTCTGCTCAAGTTCTAGTTTTGAATGTCTTGTGGCATCCTGGGCTGCAACATCAAAAATACACACTATTTAAATCCAACTTAAGACGTATTTAGTGCATTTATTTTAAATGCCGAATGCATCCAGCTACTCAGAGTTTCTACGATTACTTCAGGAAACTTTTCAGTATGTACACAGCTGTGATGCTAGAATATTAATGCATAAGAGGGAAAGATGGACAATTTTTGTTGAGAAATCGGTGAATATATGGTACAGTTTTACAACTTTATTTTTTTTGGTGTCCTTGAGTAAACCTTTAGTTGACACTAATCAAGAGCAACATAAAGCCTTTCCATATGAACCTCCTGGCTCTTACAGATGTAAGCTGCCTGGATAGCCCGCCCCCTGAGATTACCATCTGGCAAAGTTGCTGCAAGTGGTTCATTTAGTTAATCGATGCCGTGGAAGTGAACAAGCCAAGCCCTGGAGCCAGTACACTGTCAGATACCATGTGATACAACTTAATTTTTAGAGATATAGAGTCTGCTGAGATTTTTTTTAAAAGTAAATTGGTTTAAAACCAAAAGTATAAGAAAAAAATTGTTTCCTAAGCACTGGTGGCACATCAGCACTGAGAATTTCTTCTTATTGCTCTGGATTATTATTTATCCACAGTTCTACTGTTTCCGTTATTTGTTTTCCTTTTCCTTCCAGTATTAATGAAGGATCGGTGTAAGCTGTTTTGCCGGGTTGCTGGGACCATGGCATACTATCAGCTGAAGGACCGTGTCATCGACGGCACACCGTGTGGACCAGACACTTACGACATCTGCGTTCAAGGCCTTTGCAGAGTACGTCTGTGTATTCCTTATTCGTCCTCGTTCCCACAGAAAGCAATGCATGCACACATAAGCTTCAGGACCGCTCTCCAAAGCACACATTTCTAGCTTTTCTTCATCTGTGCTTCCGCAGCAAGCAGGCTGCGACCACGTGCTTAACTCCAAGGCCAGGAATGACAAATGCGGCGTGTGCGGCGGCGACAACTCATCGTGCAAAACTCTGGAAGGAACCTTCAATGACGCTCAGTATGGTAAGTCCTGCAGCTCAGATCCTGTCCAATAATAACTGACTACTCTAAAAACATTCAGTACGTCAATGCCTTCTGCAAATGCGCTATAATAAATGCTAGCTGCAGTAAACATAGAAGGCTTAGAATGACTTTCAGTTATATGTGACTACAACTCTGACATTCAGTATGCTTATATTAGGCACTGATGTCAGGCCTGGTTATGGTTAACATATTAAACTTGAAATTAAGAACAACGTATGCTTTGGCCAAATATGGAAAAATGCACACAATCTCACTTGTTCTGGTCTTTTGATGGTAAACACAAACCTGACATCATCCCTTTTAACGAGCTTGTTTAAAGCAGTGCTTCACTGTGGGCCAACTGCTGATTGCGTCCAATCCTTTTTAAGTCTGGGCAGTAAAACAGCAGAGGCATTAGCATAAAAAGCAATGGGTGCGGCCTCTGTCATTCGTACTGTGCTCTGGCACCGGGCTTTAGCATCTCCATCCATCTTCCTTTTTCCGCACTCTTTCGGTTCAGGGGTGGCAAAGACTTTGAGAACTGTATTCAACCAAATCAGGCACTGACCTCGGCCCTGGAAATCTGGCTTAACCATAAGAAAGGAAAAAAAGGAGTGGGAGTGCAGCCCAGGCAGGATATCCCTCTGCTCCTGAGTCTCAGCCTGTCTTTTTCCCCATTCACCCTTTTATTCTTTTTCTTTTGAAGTCGCTTGATTTATTATCTTTTTTTGTCCTTGTTTCATTCTTTGTGTTTATTTAGTCTGCTCCTTAATCTTCTTCAGCAGACTGGACAAAATGGTGTCAGGTTTAAGTCTTTTTGTATAAAGAAATGTCTGTTTGCTCCAAATACAATTTGTGTTAAATGTGTTTTTATACCTAAAGACCAAGGCCTGATAATATCATGTAGCAGACCTACATTATTGTCAGATCTGTTGAAACATGAATCGGTGATTTGCTTATGTTAACTGTTTGTTAGTTCTGATTTTGAATCAAACCCCAAACACACCGTCCACTGCTGAAGACACTTCCCAAGATCAAAAACAATTTCATATTGAAGCTACTAAAACTGTATTGTATTGTTTGTTAGTAGTGTCAAAGAGAAGTGATTTTGCTGCATTCCCAGAGTGCAGCATGGTTGTGTTTCTTTTCTTACCTCAGGCTGTTGTGCTTACTGTGCCTTTCTGAGCCGCTGTGTGGTGACGGCTGATTGTGTCGGTTGCTAAGCTCGGGGATAGCTTGTAGCCCCAGTGGACATGTCACTTAAAAGCAGCAACAGTGAAGTCCAAATACAGCTTCATCAAGATTTTTCTTTTTCAATGGCAAAGGAATATGCAGTGTAGTTTTGTTTCACGCAAATCTTTCTGAGTGGAAAGTTTAAAGATAAAGAAATTTTATTGTCTCTTATTTAGTAACAAAAATCCCTCTGTGATCCTGAACAAGGGCGGGCAAGACTGCCAGGCAGAAAAGGAAAGACCTACATGTCTGTGTGTGTGTGTGCCTGTGTCAGACCTGCACTGATGAGAAGATGATATGTAAAACAAGTGCTGCCCCCGAGTGGCTCAAGGTGTCAGGCTAATTGTCACATCAGCCCACACCTTTTATTTTTTGCCATTAACTTCTCAGTTGTGCTTCTCAAGCTGACCTGTTATGAAAAAGCAAATGAGCAAATGCTAATTGCCTGCTAGTGTATTTACCCACCAGCTATTACAGACATTAAGACTAATGGCAGACTGCGGAGAGTTGCAGGGAGGCCAAAAGTGCAACATAATGGCTGCATCACGCTGCTGCTCATTATGATATTCCAGTTTGGATGTTTATTTTCATCTACAAGTTCCTATTTGTGTTCATTTAAAGACGCTAAATGTCGCAGGTAAAAAGACCGATGACGTTTTGGTCTCACTGGCTCTGTCTTTTGTTTAGCTTGTTGTTAAACCTTTATACCTACATCTTGGTTGTCTTATCTTGGTTTTCACAGGCTCTTTCTCTTGCTCGCGCTCAGTCATCCTCTGTGTTAGTTTATCATGGGACAACAGGCCTGGTGTAGTAATTACAGGCCAAAGGTAAGTCCAGGGAATAATTACATATCATTTCACAGTTAGGCCTCTGAGACTAAAACAGGACCTCCTGCAGGTTATTTGAGATGACTAGATGTTTTTTTTCCTTTTTCTTTTTTTTTTTTGTTGTATTTTTCCAATTAAATCCCAAGTGGCTGGAACTTCCCTAACCGGGGTTTTGGTGTAGCATAGTGAAGCTATTATGGAAATCACATTGAGAGTGTTCACTGGTGTTATTGCAGCTAAATTTTTCCCCTCTTGAAAGTTCTTTTCTTCTTCTTTAGGTTACAACACGGTGGTGCGGATTCCAGCTGGAGCCACCAACATTGATATCAAACAGGTCAGCTACTCTGGAAAACCAGAAGATGACAACTACCTCGGTGAGCGTGCTGTGTGCCACTATACCAGTTTTTAAGCAATACTGTATCAAATTTATTGGAAACGGAAGCTGTTTAAACCAGTCAGCTGTATATATCACATTTCTTCAGTTTCCATCTCATAGGTCAGTGCCATTATCCCTAACATGACCATAAACCATACTGACTTGGTGACCCAGAGCAGTAAAGGCAGGCGGGTTTGAACTGGAGAAATGGGCCGAGTTACTGTCAAAGCGTTTTCATAAACGAAAGGAAAATGTCATTTTTTACTGAGCACATATATGGAGGAAATCTGAGGAGCGTTGGTCCGTCTGGGTTGGTTGAGGGTTCACTGGGAAAGCAAATGGAGTGTCAGCCACCAAGAAAGATAAATGAGGCAGCAATAAGCGCTAATTAGATGCATGTGGAGCCCAAGCTGCATGGAAGTAGAAATAAGGGTTTAGGGTTAGATGGACCTTTTGTGTGCTTGCATGTTAGCGAGAGGAAGGCACATAAAGCAACAGAGAGCGGTTCAGATGGTTCAAGTTGTGTTCAAGATGTTTTAATTTGAATTGTTAGTAGACACATCTGGTGGACCCCTATTGCCACACTGCTGTGAGAAGGTCAAGCCCCGCTGTTTCTAAGTGTCACGAGTGAGTGAGTGCAGTCTGCATTAAATGCGCTCAGTGTTTGCAACACCGTGGCAGTTGGATGCAGAAATTTTGTGGAGGAGATCAGGGTGATGTGAAAAGGTGGCAGTAAAGTTTTCTGCATTTATCACAAGTATATTGTGACTATATTTCAAAATGCTTTATTGCTGTGGAAACAAAATAATACAAATGCAGCGTTCGCATCGTGGCCAGAAAAGCCTGTCGGAGCTGGTGAAACATCTCTGTCACCAGTACTCCGCGTGCGCTCCGAGGCTACTTTGAATTCAGTAAATTAACATAATTGCTTTCTCATTCGGTCGCTCTCATGGGTGCTATCGTTCTCGCTCCCCTTTTTTCGCCCTGTTTTAGAAAAGCTTGTGTAATGAAATGTTTCATGCTTCATCACGTTAACTCCTTTTCTCCATTGTTCTTCATTTAAGTGTTTGCGATTCTGGAAAGTGTAAATTCTTCTGGTCTGTAAGATTTAAATGCAAACAACAATAGTTCTGCCTTGGTTTCATCAGATACATCGTTTTGGCGTCGTCTCAGGGATCGGCCTCACGCAGAGAAAGAGGTGGTTGGTTAGATATTTGTATGCATTTGTAATCAGTGGAGATCCTTTGTTTCCACTGCAGTGTCAGTTATTGAGTACCTCCTCAGCAGTGACCGCTTTCCACAACAATAGTTTGGCAACTCTCTGCCAGACTGTTTACTTAAAACGTAGCCTGAAAGTGACGAATGCCATCTCATGCATTCCCCAGAAACTTCAAATTGCAAGAGACAAACGGATTCGGGGGGGCCACGCTTTCCTTCTACTTTCTCTTGCGGTGAAATGTGGTGTTCTTATTTGAATGTCTGTTATTCCAGCATTATCCGACAGCCAGTCCAACTTCCTCCTAAATGGAAACTTTGTGGTGGCCATGTTCAAAAGGGAAATCAGCTTCAAGGGAACCGTCATTGATTACAGCGGCTCGGACACAAAAGTTGAGCGCATTAACTGCACTGATCGGATTGAGGAGGAGCTTATTCTGCAGGTATTAAGAGGAAGTTTTTTTTTAATGTTTAATTAGATTTGTGCTATGTTTACTATATTAGTCCTGCTTTGGTTATTTGCATGCTGCATACTCTTCTCATGATTTTAGCGCTTTAGCGTTCAGATCTGCAAAGGTTTGCTTTTTTTTCTCACCTAGCGGCACACTGAGCTTAATCCCTCTGTTAAAGAGGTGAGAACTCTGTGTGGACAAAATAATAAGCAGGTCAGCCCTTTGACCTTGCCTTTTCCAATGTTGTTCCCACAGGTCTTGTGTGTGGGAAACCTCTACAACCCAGATGTTCGCTACTCCTTTAACATACCCATTGAGGAACACAGGGAGCAGTTTGTCTGGGATCCCTCAGGCTCCTGGCTCGAGTGCAACCGCATCTGCCAGGGTAAGATCTCATGGCTTCCAAGTCTCCACACATGAAGAGCAGGATCATTTTTCTTTGGCTTCTGTGGATCTGAAAAGACTTCGGAAATGCAAAAAATAAAAAATAAAGAAAATACTTTTTGAGCTCTTAAGATGCCTTCATAAATACATAAATACATGTAACGAAAAGATTTTTGTAGGGTCACTTTTGCTCAAATTGCACATTATTTGTCCTCATGAAAAGTCAAATGGCCAAACTAAGTTTCAGTGCAAACTAGGATGATTATTATTATTTCTTTTGCATCTGCTACTCACACCTCAAGCTCTATAACCTGACTCTCTCACCCTCCACTTTCTCCACCCTTCATTACAACCCCAGTCTGATCCCAGGATCACATTACTTGACACCTTCACCTGGTTCTTAACCCAACTATGCCCTGCAGATTTCCATTTTAGATGCAAGCTAGTCGGCTTCCCAGTGGATCAGAATACACGGCGTGTGTTTGTGGGGTCTGAGACCAACACAGACCCTCAGGCTGAAGGACTGAATGTTAGAAAGTTAGCAAGACTTGTTAAAGTGACTACGTGACTACCAGATGTCGTAAGATCAGAACTTTATTTCCCCGTGTGTCTGTGTTCAGGTGAGCGACGACGAAAGGGGGTGTGTGTACGTAAGAGCGATCACCTCGAGGTGTCGGACCAACGCTGTGAACATTTACCTCATCCCGATGCTGTTACCGAGCCCTGCAACACTGACTGTGAAGTCCGGTGCGTATTAAGGTCACGCATGTATTCCCACAGAGCAAACTCCACGCACAGTCAAACACTTTACCCCTCTCTCACAGGTGGCACGTTGCTGGAAAAAGCGAATGTTCGGCTAAATGTGGCTCAGGCTACCGCAGCGTGGATGTTCAGTGTATGAAGTACAGCCTGATGACGAGACAGAGTGAGAGGATGGAGACGAGTGCCTGTGCAGACATCGCTAAACCTCCGACCAGAGAGTCCTGCCACGGGGACTGTTTGCTGAAGAGCTGGCAGTATAGTGCCTGGTCACAGGTACAGACTGTGGAAAATTAAATTGCACCTGGCAAACAAACATTGCAATTTAAGCTAAAGTGTGAAAGCCTAGCCCAGTTAAGTACGTTTAAAGCTTCCGACCTTTCTTTTCCACATACAGTGCTCTAAGACATGTGGACACGGGAGCCGTAGCAGAGAGTCTTACTGCATGAACAATTTGGGCCGCCGGCTTGTGGACAGAGAATGCAATGAATACCAGAGGGTAGTTACGGAAACTTGCAACGACCAGCCGTGTCCGAAGTGGACTGTCAGTGAGTGGAGTGAGGTGAGCCTCGATACACTTCGTTCGGCATGCAGATACAGCCACACAAAAACACATTCAAGAAAAAAATAGAAATGATTTATTTCCCAGAAAGAGAAATTAACTTCTCCAGTAACATTATAATAACACTGTAAAAAAAACAAACAAGCACTCAGCTTCAGCACAGTGCTCCAACTTTCAACACAAATCTTCCTCCTCCAGTGCCTGGTGACTTGTGGGAAAGGGATGAGGCACAGACAAGTATCCTGCAGCACGGGAGCCAGGGAGGAGAATCTGAGTGAGCACCTCTGTGACGTGCCTAGTAAACCCCCTGCGGTGGGACGCTGCGAGCTGCCCGAGTGTGCATCTTGGCAAGTTGGCGTCTGGGGAGCGGTGAGTCCCGCGCACGTGCACAGATAAGACAGTCACGCTGACACGCCGGGGCGAGGTGACGCGATTCGGTGTTTGACTGAGGAAATGGGTTGCACGTGTGAGTGCCTGTGAGTTACCGCGTGTGTGTGTGTGGCTGTGAATATGTGTGTGGCCAAAGAGAGGGAATGCGGTGTGTAGGAGAGACAGTGTAGATTTCTAGCATGTGTGTGTCTGTAACCTGATATACCTGAAAGTTACAGCAAAGTGTGCTGACTGTGACACCAGCTGCCATTTCCTTTATGCTACTTTCACTTTGCCCTCATATCCTGTAAGACTAAACCTGACCCTCACTAGGAGACACACACACCTCTGTCAGCATTCACATTTTTTAAATTTGCCTCTGGGTAGATTTATCGACATTTTAGTAAACTACATGAAAGAAGCATGAATGGATGTCTTTGGCCATTCATAGTGTGGTTTACATGCAGCTCTAATGCCCTCCCAGACATGTTTGTATTAAGTCAGATAGTTGTATTTACAGAGCTGGAATATACCGCCTCATTATTGCTTGGGTAATTATAATTTGCAGCTCAAATAAACCTATCTCGTGTCACTTCCTGCGCTCTCGCGTGGTGCCTAATCATGATGGGACTGCTTCATATGTGAATTAAGAACTGGGTAAAGGGTCAAGTTGAGACTCTGGGTATGTGTGTGAATGGATGTCTGTGTGTACATGTCGGGGTCTCTGCTGGGCAGGATTTTAACCGAGGCTCTAAGATATCAACCTTCAACCTTCTACTTCAGTAGAGTTGACACTGCTTGTGTTTGTGTGTGTGTACATGTGTGTACATTTTTTTTTTCTTTTAGTGTTCAGTGACCTGTGGCCATGGCTACCAGATGAGAGCTGTGAGGTGTGTGTCAGGGGATTATGGCGACACAGTAGATGACAGAGAGTGCAACGCTGCAGCAAGGCCCAGAGACAGTCAGGTAACGAGACACATCAGGACCTGCGATCGAGCATCAGCTTTGATCAAGAAGCAACCACGAAGAGGCTTAATTAAGGGTCGTAAAATGGGTTTTACAGGAACTTCACCAAAATGCTAAATATTCTACAAACAGTCTGGTGTTTACCTCCAAACCTCTAAAATGCATCCCATAATATTAAAAAAAAAGTTTATTGTTGTAAATCTGGAAACTTGCATGGTGGATGCAGATTACAGATGAGTTTATGTTCCTTAATCAAGTGGGAAAAGCACTAAAAACATCTGTATGCTATCACCTTAAGAAA
Organism: Apistogramma diplotaenia; assembly: GCA_015052665.1. Lineage (NCBI taxonomy): Eukaryota > Metazoa > Chordata > Actinopteri > Cichliformes > Cichlidae > Apistogramma > Apistogramma diplotaenia. The sequence continues at coordinate 32,364 of VOQJ01006563.1, forward strand.
CATGATTTTTTTTTATCTAAACAACCACGAGACACAGACTCCAACTCTTATCAGAGCTACAAATGGATGCAAATGATTCAGCTGCTTACCAGCTCCTTAAGGAAGATCTGGCACTTTAAGATGCTAAATGCTTTTGGTATTACGGTCACCATGTATTTGCCAGCTGTGTCTGTGTGTGGTTTGGTGTTGGTCAGGTAACACAAGAGTGGGTTCATCAGAGCGTTTTGAGTAAAACCAGCTGCCTGCTGTGGCTGGAAATGAGGCAAGAGTGACAGAACTGATCCAAACACTACAGCTGTCAACAATGAGCTAAAAGTTGCTAAAATCAAATGCTTGATATAGCTCAGGCTAGATTTTTATGTAAAAGTCCATTGAGACTGATGGACACTCAGTCCGTTTGATTGAAGGTCTTTAAGTCGTTAGATAAGTGATTTTTGCCAGCTGTTTGAAGTAAGATTGCACCCGAGGGCATCCGAGATGTCTGTGTAGCATATTTACTTGTGACCAATTCACTCGACTGTATTACTCAAGTACAACTAAGAGCTCATAGCAGGGCACTGCATTTGTCATTAAAGGACTGTGAGATGTCACCGTGTCCACGGGCCTCTCCAGCACAAAGCACACCTCGTCCAGACAACTCTGCACAGTTCCTGACTCAGTGGAGATATGGCTCCTGGACTGCGGTAAGGAAACAGCAGGAGGTTGTTGGGTCTATTGGAGCGTGAAACAATCAGGAGGAAAAAAAGCAGTGAATTGTTCTGTTCATCATTCTGTGTGTAGCTGGAGTGGCAGTTCTCTGCGGGGCTGTGACAAAGAATGAAAAATAAGACTATTGATGGAGCTGTGTGTGTGCATCTGTGCGTGTGTGTGTGTGTGCATGTGTGTAAATCACTGAAGTCATGTTACTGTAGGCCTCCTGCATCTGTGTTTACAAATATTAGGTTGACATATTCAATTTCATTGTATATCCCAAAATTCCTTTAGTAAGTACATACTGAACATAACTATGATCCTCTTTGGCATTGCCTGTTGTACCCCCTGCTGTATTGTATCTACACACACACACACACACACATATGCAGACACGTGCAGGCTCCAGTGTCTTGGCTGCCTTGGATACTTTGCATTGTTACTTGGAGCAAATGAAAACCAGATTTCATCTAAACACCAGTCTTCGGTGTCAGAGATTGAACCCCGTCTGTCAGTCTGAAAACCAAAGTGAGCTCACATGCCAAAGAGCCCAGTATGGTCTTTCAGACACACATGCTCTACATGCACATATAAACAGGAATACATTCCCCAAGGAGCGGAAAAGCCATCCTCAGAGTGGCATTGGTATGAGAGGGGTATCAACGTTCCTGTCTGAGGCAGAGCTACTTGATTGCATTAGATATTCATCGCTTTAGAAATGGTTCCATGCTGTCTCGGTGAGATGGAAGGATATATGTACAAAGTGTAAATGTGAATGATGATCAGGGAGTTGTTTTTAGGCCACGAGTAACAATGAATTTAATTGTAAGGTGTAAGTATGTAGCTTAAAGAAAAAAGGTGTGCATTGCTTGCACAAAAAGCCACCTTATTGGTCAAATTATCAGGATAAAAATGCTCCAAAAGGCACCAACTGTACAAACATGGCAGAAAGATCCAGAATCACCTGAAATGAAGCTTAACCCAATAAAATGGGAACTACATATGACATTTACATATGATGGTGATAATAATGTATCTTTTCCTAAGTCACAAGGAGCAAGTTTGATATTTGCTTAATTATATAGATACTGCAATAATAATCCATGATGCAGCGGGTTAAAAAAAGAAAACACAATGCAAACAAAAGAGACACCTCTGCTTATATGTCCTGCATGTCCTGCAGTGCTCAGTGTCCTGTGGCAAAGGGAAGCGGGCTCGTTATGTCAGCTGCAGAGATGTCCACGGAGGAGTGGCAGACGAATCCTACTGCGTCCACTTGCCCCGCCCCCCCGAGTTCTCCACCTGCTTCAGCCCTTGTGGGCAATGGCATGCCGGAGAGTGGTCACCTGTAAGTAAAGCATCCAACAAAAACCAAACAAGCAGATGTTTTCCTCTGCTCCCAACAAAAGTTCAAATCACGTTGATCCACAACAGGCCTACAGAGCTGTTGATGATGTCGTTAAACTAGGTTTTTGCGTGGAGCTGGTGATGACTTTTCGCCGTTGCATTAATTATGTGAAAATAAATTCCTTTTATTAATATAAAAACCCAAGTGAGAGCTCTCTGATTTACAGTTTCTGGTGGGACCAACCTGCCAGCTGTTACTGTAATTCTCTGCTGGTTTCTCTCTTTGTTCTCCACTCACCACAACTGGTCGAGGCAGACGGCTGCGTTCCCTGAGCATGGTTCTGCGGGAGGATTCTTCTTGTTAAAAGGGAGTTCCCCATTGGCCCCATTAAAAGCATTACATTTTGTCCTATAAAATTGATTTCTGCCCTTGTATTCATATATCCAGGCTCATGGGGGCTTCCCATCAAAAGACCTCACCATCAGTGACCATGAATTTGTTCATGGGAACGTCAGTGAAAACAACACTGCTCAAATGTTATTCAGAACACAGAAAAACCTCCCACAAAAATCTCACGAGAGATATAAATTTGACAAAAAAATCTCGAGATTGAACTGAAGCTAACTAAAAAAGATTTAATATCAATATATTTAGAGGTTATAGAAAACATCACATGGTTCTCGAAGCATTGCAGAACATGCAGTTGAGTCGACTTTTTGGAGTGACCTTGCAGTCAAAGTGGATTTCAGGATGTGAGATTTTCTTGTTGTTGTTCTTGTTAAAATCACAGTTCGTCCACCTTTGTGTAAAACACTCTGGATTTCTGTCCCCTGCCCCAGTGTTCAGTGACATGTGGTGCAGGAAGAGCCACCAGACAAGTGGTCTGTTCTAACTACCCGCAGCCGGTGGACCAGTCTTTCTGTGTCCCGGACGAGAGGCCTATGACAGAGCAGGAGTGCACTGCTGCACCCTGTCCCTCTGTTTACCACCGCCAGCGCATCAATGACCAGCCCTATGGATATCCTCAGGATCCAGGACGTCACCCAGGGCACAGCAGCTGGAACGTGCCGTCTGCAGACAATCAGTGGAGGACCGGACCCTGGGGCGCAGTATGTTCAGCATATGGTTGTTGAAGAAATAGCAATGTGCAGAAATAGTTTGTCAACTTTAAATATGTTTCTTCTAATGTGGGGCAGTTTAAGCTCTTAATTTTCTTGGCTTTGAATCAGGTTGGTCCAAGTACAGACAGAATTCTATCTTTAATTTCTTCTTTTGTTCCTTTTGACCTTGTTTGGTAGTTTTATGTGTGTGTGGAGTTTGCCTGTTTGGAGGAAGTTTGGTTTTTATGGAGGGCTTTTTGCCCTCCATAAAGCCAGGTCATCGTACAGTTAATCGCTGATTGAAGAAAATAAGAACAAGCCCAGAGTTCTTTTCAGCACTGTAGCCAGGCTAACTAGTAATGACTTCATGACTTCATAAATAAAATTGTAAACATTAGGGAAAAATGTATTCATAACCGTCTCACAAACTTATATTTGTATACCTCTGCCAGTGGACTCATCTCTGTGCTTGTCCAGCTAGACCTCAGTGTAGCATTCAATACTGTTGACCATAATATTTTATTAAAGTTATTAAAGGTACTGTGGTTTGAATCACATTTATCTAATAGTGGGGAGCCTTTGTCACACACAAAGGTTAATTATGGAGTTCCACAGAGTTCTGTGTTAGGTCCAGTTCATTCTACACTATACATGCTTCCCTTAGGCTGTATTATTAGAAAGCATTGTATATGGTTTCATTGTTATGCAGACGATACCCAGCTTTATCTGTCCACAAAGCCACATGACACACATCAATTAGATGAACTGCAGGAACATTTTAAAGACATAAAGGCCTGGATGACCTCTAATTTGCTGCTTCTAAATTCAGAGAAAACTGAAGTTCTTATAAATGGCTCCACAAATCTTAGAAACACAGTGTTTAAGCAGATTCTTACCACTGTCGCCAAGTGCTTGCTCATAGGGGGCGATTTGGATTATCGTGTTTTCTCTGTAATTATTTTATAGCATTTACGTTATCAGGATCGTTCTGTGAACATAATTACATATTGTGTGTGCTCACCAGTGTTCCAGTACCTGCGCAGGAGGCTTCCAGAGGCGGGTGGTTGTCTGTCAGGATGCTGATGGGCGCAGCAACAGCTACTGTGATGAGAGGGTTAAACCTGCTGAGTCTAAGAACTGCGACTCTGGGCCCTGTCCTGTGTGGAACTACGGTGTTTGGGGAGAGGTGAGACCATATTTATAGTTAGAAGTCATATTCATGATTTCTCATCCTGAAACGTATTCAAATTCCCACACGTCTTCTGTTTTCCATTTTCATTTATGTCATCCCTGCCTGTATCTGTCTTTCTTTTATCATTTCTTGTACATAAAATAGGAACTCAGTGTAAATATGTGGTAGTTGCACCCCTGTAGTTCAAAGGAAAAAACACAGTTTTGTTGCTGTTCCCCTCAGTGCACCCAAACCTGCGGTGGAGGAAGGAGGACTCGCTTGGTGGTATGTCAAAGGCCTAACGGACAGAGGCTCAATGATTACAACTGTGACATCCTAGACAAGCCACCTGACATGGAGCAGTGCAGCCTGCAGCCCTGCCCAGGTTCTGCCTCCTGGCACCGTGGACCATGGAATCTGGTATGATAGTACTAACTAATTTACCTTCAGTGCTCATCTTCCTCAAGAGAGGTGTGCAGACATGGCTTCAGATCTCTATTCAGAGTGTGTTTTCAGCCTGAAACTATCAAAGGTTCTGAAGTAAGAGCTGGTTTATTGCGCACCACTGTTGCCTAGCCAGCTCGAGCCCACCCAGATGGGCCCCGGAGTGGCATGGTGCTGATTAGAATTAGGAAAAAAAAACTAAACAAAACAATGCTGCTCCACTTAGGGGATCATCAAAAACACACGGGTCCCAGTTTCAGCCAAGACTCCAGATTAAAACATATAAATCAGGACAGTGTTGCCTAACAATGCCATATATTTCTAACTTCAGAAAATATTTATTTTATATATGAGGCGTGAAGTAAATGATTTATGTTGTTATTGCTATCTTCACCCAGTACCCGAAGTACACAAGTGTATATTTGTGTATAAGAGTTAATATTATGACCTTTTATTGAACAACACCAATGACTGTCAGTGTATTTTGTGTATGTGTATTTTTTGTACAGTATGATGATTTTTTTATTTTATTTTTTTGCAAGTAGCTGGTTTTCACAGTTGAATATTTAATATTTTACTGGTGCTCTTGGTCAGTGAATCGTTACAGTCTGTACAGAGGTAAATATTTTCAAGTCTTGCCATTCATTTCATTTCCACATTACATTTAACGACTAAAATAAAAATGCATTATTATGTAGGAAAGATGGTTTAGTATATGACGTAAAATATATCACACAGGAGAAGCATCACAGGTGTAGATACTTTCAAACACTTGTCCTGATTCTCACTTACTTCATCTTCCAGTTGTGGAGGGTTACATCAAGGTGCTAATTATTTAATTTTATATAACCACGACTTATCGGCAGTCTGAAGACTGAGTTTTACCATATTTCCAGGCTTATAATTAATTAATTTATTCAGATTTTGTGGTTGGTAGCATCAGTTCGGCTTAGTTGTGCAGCTGTGCAGTAAAAGCAAAAGCAATGAGAAGTTCTTTTTCCATCTTCTGCCACTGTGCATGAAAGAGAGCACACAGATACCTCCTTTGTGTAAAATTAAAGTCGATTGTTGTTGTTTCTCTGTCGTCCTTTGGCTGGTTTTTCTTTTCCTGAAGGATTTCTTTCGAATGAAACATTTATTTGTTTACAACAGATTATTAATTGTTGCAGCTTTGACATTTTTTTGCTGCGGTTCAGATTGCTGTGATGCTTCACTTGAATTATTTGACATTTTACACACATCAACTAAATGTGACCTTACCTGCGATTCATCTTCCACTGTGTTATAACCTTTAAAGAGCAGCTAAAAACTAGAACCTTCAAACCTTTTCTTTTTTTTTTAAACATTTCATCTTTCAGTAGCTATTGAAGTGTGTTTCAAGGTGCGTTTGTAAGTGTCATTCCAGGCGCAGCTCGGCACACATTCAGCCTGAATATGGATGAAAGACTTGAAATGTTTAACTCAGTAAAAGACTGCTTTCCAGTCTGGTATTAGTTAACATAAACTGTGAAGACTTTGTAACTTACCCAGGTAAACACGGTGCATTTGCCATATACAGTCCGACTATGCCTCGGACTCACACACTGTGCAGGGATTGAATCTATTTGCTGAGTCAGGCTTCCACAAACACTTAATTACCAGTTACACAATGTGACACGTGCAAACCCTCCGAGTTACATTTGGATTAAGGCGACACCAAATTATCGTGACAAATATTTCAGGTGAAGTGTTGCAGCTTGCAGCTGTGTGTGTTGGTATCCTGCCCAGTGAGGAGGACCACAGTCTCCCACTCTGTGTTTTCGCTTCTCTCCCTGTGTGTTTTGTGCGAAGACTTCCACTGCAACCAGGACTCCTCACCCATGGCCGTTTCACTCCCAGTCTTTCCATTTAACTCTGTGGTGCCAAGTTGCACAAACCCAAAGGGCCAACTCTGCTTTATTTTTGCATATTTTTAGTACGTTCTTGTTCATGTTGCTATTTATTTCATTCACATGCGAAATATATATATATAATTATGTTAATTTAGCTGTTTCCAACTGTAAAGACTATTAAAGGAACATAACTGTGAAATTTGTGTTGTTTCTCACAGCAATATTTTATTGACAAAGCACAAAAGAAAATCGTCGCTGCAGTGCAGTGACTGCTTTTTACTCTAGAGGAATGTTATATAAACACACATGAACCCAAAAAGGCTCCACGAGGAACAGCACTCACTGCTTTGCAAAATGGTTTACATTGAATTAAATAGCTAATGACTTTAAAAGCATTTATTTTCACATATAGTGACTTTATACAGTACATTTATATGCTGAGCCCACGCTGTGTTCATGCAATACACATACAGTATATTTACAAAGTTAATACACTTCTAACACCCCATAGAGAAGACGTGATCTGCAGGCCATTAGGGGTATTTTGGTATTTGACCCTGAATTGACTCCACTGGTCCTTTTCACTAATCCTTTAAATAATGAAATCTTTGGGGGCAAACCTAAACGCTGCTTCTATAGTATCTATAGGACTTCACATACCTTGACACAATAAAGTGTAATAACACTGCAGGCCTTTTCCTTTAATGTGTTTTTAACATTTTATTCTGTAATTTCCTTGGAGAAAACATGCAGAGTCCAAATTAGACTTTATCGCTGGGTGGCACATCTGTTTACCATTGTATTAATGGTGCTTTCTGCAATGCATTTGACTGGAGACAGAGTATTATTATTATATAACTTTTTTTTAACCAAAGTAGTAATTGGTATACATTTTTCTGCCTAGGCTTGTTTAGTTGATGAGATTCAGGAGGGGAAAAAACCCCACTATTAAACAGTCTATTCAAATTAATATTTTGGCACAGGCTTCAAATAACATACATTCTGCAAAAGGAAATGAATACATTCAAAAATTCACCTTAAATACCTACTGTACAAAGCACCAGTGCAGATGACACAATAATTATTTATATTAAATACACAAACTGTTAAGTAATTTGTGAATTTTCAATGATGTGAGTGACCTCATTGTTCATACAAACATAACATGTTTGTTCAGGTGAAAGAGGAGATACACAGATGCCAGATAGGGATCAGACAGTGGGGGGGGGGGGGGGGGGGGGGGGGGGGGTTTTTTTT
>VOQJ01006563.1:51224-61620 GCA_015052665.1 Apistogramma diplotaenia
GGGGGGGGGGGCACCATGTTGGACATAGCACTGCTTGAATGTTTGCTGTGTTTGGATCTCTGTCTGTGTCACTGTGAGAACTTTGACTCTTCTCTTTTTCACAATTTGCCTGTGAAATCTTCTTTCTCATGAAATATAAAGAAACAGATTTTTTTTTTTTTCTCCATAGTGCAATGCAACATGTGGAGAAGGCACGAGAAGCAGGAAGGTGGCGTGCATGGGTCCAGGAATGACACCTGCCCAGGATGATTACTGTGAGCCATTACCCCAACCTTCATCATTACAGCCCTGCAAAGAAGCTCCTTGTCACTACATGTGGATAACAGGAGAATGGTCGCAGGTAAGAAGAGAAAGAAAATAATGAGTTTTAGTTTTACTTTTGGAATGGGAAGAAATAGCATAGTTCTCGTGAAAATTTGGCATTTTTTGTATGTTGCTTTTTGACCTCTTCTACTAATTTAATTCTCATCTTAATCAACTGATGTCTTCACTAAATCAGTTTTTCAGGAGAAGGCTTTAAAATTGAGTAATATGATAGCGTCTCCTCAGTAGTACCAATGAGGTCCAGAAGAAGAAATCCACCTCTTGATAACTGTTCTACTGCACAGAAACCTGTGGTAAAGCCAGTGGTTTTGACTCGGTGTCTGTGTCTGTGGCTCAGTGCTCTGCCAGCTGCGGTGTTGGCTATCAGCAGCGTATTGTCTCCTGCTCCCTGATGCCCTCCTCTCCTGCTCAGCGCGTGTACGCTCAGTCCTCCTTTGCCAGAACAAACTGCCCCGAGCCCCACCCTCCTGGCACCCGGCCGTGCCTCCTCACGGACTGCCCGCACACGTCCTACTGGAAAGTTGGCCCGTGGAGCAAGGTGAGTCAGGAAAGGGCTTGTTAGTCAGCAAGAAATCCTCTTCAGCTAATTGCAATTTTTAACTATACATTTTTGATGACTCGTGCATTTTTATTAAATCTCATTTGTGGATTTGGACTGTGTGTGTGTACCAGTGCTCGCAGACGTGTGGGGCAGGAGTGATGGAGCGCGGAGTGGAGTGTGTGACCTCAAAAGACCAACAGTCCAAACTCTGCCGTGTGTCAGACAGACCCGAGTCTCAAGCTGCATGTCAAGACAGAGAGTGTGAGTAGAAATATGGAGTGTGATGGCAATGATAATCCACTGTGCTGCATTTGGAAACACCATATATGACTGCTTCTCTGTTTCATGCATTAAACAGAGTATCAGCTTCTTCTTGAAGCCTCTTGGATTAATCACTTAGCAGAACAATAATCAGGCAGCAGTTTGCTACAAATGTTGAAATGGACAGTCTGTCAGAACGCCTCAAGGGCTTCAGCTGAGGCCGCCTTTATCGTGGAAACCGCTGTAAAACAGCAGGCACAAGTTTGCAGGTTCACTCCCCTGCATTACAGATGTTTCGGGAACTGGCGTAATGGACCGCTAATCATTCCTGACTCCGATTCTGCCAAGTCAGGTGCTGGCGAAATTAAAAGGATATGCTGGACAGCCACTTCTCTGCTCGAGTATTAATTTTAATTCAGCCAGTGGCTTGCTGAAGCAGCACGAACGAAACATTTCCAACAGCTCTTGCTTAGGAAAGGTAGATCCAGGTCAGTCCTTTTATGGTTTGGTTTATTAGCTTTAAAACATTTAAAAGATTTATGTGCTAGCATTCAAAGCGGAGCGGCTAAACACTCCATATTTCAAAAGCTGTTGACCTCAGGGTCAAAGGCGGCTCCCGTTACCTCGCCGTCGCTCTGAAACCTCTTGTTCCTCACTTCCTCTCCTAGGCCAGTTGTTCGGTACGTGCCGAGAGGTCCAGATGAGACAGGGTGTGAGGATGGATGGGGAATACTATCTCAAAGTCAAATCCCGGATCCTGCAGGTTTGTCCGTTCTGTCAGAATTACGTGTGCACACATCATGATTCAAGCAGCCGCAGCAGCCCCGCGGGATCTCATCCTTTGCCTCATTGTGCTTGTTTTCAGATTTATTGTGCTGAGATGCAGACCGATTTCCCCAAGGAGTATGTGACCTTGCGAAGCGGTCAGACCGATAACTACTCTGAGGTGTATGGCCACAGGTGTGTGTGATGTGGTGGTGATTCACTGTATGATTATGCGATGTTGTTGCTGCTTGTAGGAGAGGTTTGATTCCTGTGCTCCTTTAAACACACAGGTTGCTGAACCCATTTGAGTGCCCTTATAACGGCAGCCGCAAACAGGACTGCGAGTGTAGGAACGACTACTCAGCAGCCGGGTACACACTCTTCCACAAAGTGCGTCTGGACCTCAACTCCCTGAGGATAATGAGTGAGTAATTACTTCATGATTGCCTTACGCTGCGTACTGTAATGAGACCACACATCAGTGTTTTTTTAACCCTCACACGCCTCGCTCCAGAGTGCTAATGCCACATCCAAAGCCCCGTCCAAGTGAAGTGAGCCTCGCTCCACGCCTTCTCCTCTGAGATCACAGTAATGAGATTTGAGCACTCTGTGTTCACATCACTGGGCGAGGACTTGAAACCGTGCCCGTCAGCACCCATCCGTCCTTGTGCGTAATAAAACACGTCCTCACGCTTGCACGCGAGCAGGCGTACAATTATAACGTGCGCACATGCACATCTTCAGGCCATATTCCTCTGCTCATTATTCCACTCAGCTCCACCTGCCCTGTTGTGTCCAAATATGCTTTTGATTAAAGAATGCAGATTACTGTGCTGTGTTTTTTTTCTTCCGTCTTTGTGTGTTTGTGTTACAGCATCTTTTATTTTATTCTTCAGGCTCAAAAACTGGGAGCCAATTAAACTTGTGGGATCAGGCAGCTTTGTGGGGACCAAAATGCAGGAGTGTACAAGATTAAATGGCTGTTTGATTGTTAAATCTCAGGTGTTAGATTAAGATTAGAGCTTAGTTTAGGGTGAGGATGAAGGTAATGGTTAGGATTCATCATTCAGTTTTGAACGGGCTATAGCCTTCGCTCGTTATGTCTACGATGGGAAAGATAGGTACACAAAGATGTGTGTGTGTATGAGTGTGTGTGCTGAGAAGCTGGATTAGTCCGTACAGCACATGTTCCCACACTCTCTGCACTCATTTAGCTTTCAGGTGGCTTAAAGAGAGCCGAGGAGAAATAATGAGTTCAAGATGAGGGGCAGAAGATGAAGAGGTGCTAATGTCGTGTGCCTTCTGCATATTGTATATGTTATCCATATTTGGGGTCTGTAACACAGGGATCTGAGTAAACAACTGGAAAATCGAACATGAAGATGTTCACAGGTAAATGTGTTTTAAAGTCGATTTTTGCAGTTGTTGCAGCCTCCTGTGTGGTTATCTTTCTTTCTTAGTCATTTTCAGTCTTCTTTTTTCTTCTGCTTGTGGTCACTGTGACTCTAAATCTGCTTCTTTGGTGTCTGTTTACCAGTCACAGACCTCCGGTTTTCCCAAACTCCTCTCGGTCAGCCTGTGCCTTTTGCTACAGCGGGAGATTGTTATAGTGCAGCCAAATGTCCACAGGTTAGTACAGAAAGTGTCATGTTTACTATATTATTTTCCTTGTGTGTTTTAAACTTTTGCAAAATATGAAAATGAACATTTTTACATGACATGTGACATGTGTTTTCAGGGCCAGTTCAGCATCAATCTGATCGGCACCGGCCTCAGAGTCGCTCAGGCCACCAAGTGGACGTCTCAGGGCAACTACGTTTCAGTCAAAGTCCACAGATCCGAGGTAAAACGTTTCAAGTGAGCCGATACGTGATGTTTGCCTTTTGTGTTGGTGATGTAATGGATCTCAGTTTTCATCTTGCTGGGGTGCACCGCGCCTCGTGTTAGACCTGGGAGTGGTGGAGTGAGACTGTAGCTCTGAAATGGCATCAGTGTGATTCACTGAACAAGAATCCCTTCATGACATTTATGAAGATTTCATTCTCTGCCCTTTGCCCACTTTTTCCCCTCTCTCATTTGTCTCTGTCTGTAGGATGGGACAAGAATCTACGGCCGCTGTGGGGGTTTCTGTGGGAAGTGCATTCCCCAGGCTCACAACGGCCTACTTCTTCAAGTCCACTGAGGGCCGTGCAGAGACCAAACCGCCTAAATCTGTCTGAAATAAGATACCTGCAATAAGAGAGATTTGTTGGATCCTGTAGTCATCTGTGAGTGTGATGGGGGAGCATTTTAACAGTTATTATCCCACAGTAATTTACTCAATTCCCAAATGGCAGCCAGAGCAGACGAGACACTACATACTGGATAGTGCAGTACTACAGGGCCACCATCAGGTCCTTCACCCACACTGCTGACTCTTGAGAGGATGGAGCTGTGTTTGCCTCCCAGCAGTTTTGCAGAGGCTGTCATGCACACTGTTATGCATGCTTTTTTTGTGTGATAGCAAGGGATGCAGGACTGACAAACACTGGGAAAGCAAATACACAGACAGGAGGGGAATAAACGCACCCTCCCAACAGATAAGGAACATTTTCAAACGTAAAAGAAACAAACTAAACTTGTAGAAATCTTATAGGCTCTGATCCAGCTCATTTGGCCATCAGTAAGACAGTCGAGTATTCTGCCCTGTGAAACAGCTCTCGTGATCCTTTTGAAGAATATGTAAGGGATAGTTGTGTTATTGTTTTACAGTGTTACAGTGTATGTGAACGTTGCTCTCGGCAACAAATGAGAAGGCAAATTGACAAACTGTCATCATATGGAAAAGAAATACAACAAAGTAAATGTTTAGGTTTGTTACATATTGTCTGTTTCATACTACTTATGTCTCATGCTGGGAGTTACTCATGAGACGGCCCCCTATGGCTTTTTCACATGCAACATAATAATGAGAATAAATCAAATCAGCACTATTTTGCGTGTGAAAAATGTTGAAAGGGGTCATTTTCATGAGTAAGTGATAGTTTGGTGGAATGAGAAATTCTTCGTCTTTATTATTTGATTATTTCTTTTCCACATGGGTATGTTTGAGGCTCAAGACTGTGAACAGTATCAGCATCCGGCTAAGTACTGATACACTTCCAGACACGCCTCCTGTCAGAGGTCAAACATCAGGAGCCTTTAGGACGACTACAGATAATGTTTTGTTTTCATTGTTGTGAGTCTGTCTCCTGTCATCTGTTGTCAGGTGCTTAACAAAACTACTGAAACCCACACAGCCAGCCCACTGACTGTCAGAATAAACAGTAACAGCGTGAGGAGATAGCTGAAGTATTTCCATATTTCCTGGTGTTGAAGTACAAATTAAAAGTTTTCTAGCGTGTGTGTGTGTTTGTGTGTACGCGTGTGTGTGTGTGTGTGTGCATGTGTTAGATTGTTATTGGTGTTTCTCTTTGCCACGCAGACGAGTTCTCATCTGTTACACCTTGACACACTATAAGGTGCGTGTATATGCGTGCGTGTCTCACCTCACACCCTCCGTTGGGCCTACTGTAGGTGCCTGAAAACCCTACCTCTCATAGACATCCATACTCGGTTGAGATATGTGTTGTAATATATTTATGTTTGACCATATTTATTCTGTATTGACTTGTAGATATGTTCACTACGACGGTACAATGACTACTACCAACGGAGAAGCCATTGGTCTGCTGTGTTTTGTCTGTTTTCTGTTAAAATAGGTATTAGCCTACGATCTGTAGCATATAACCACTAACCTTGAATGAGGATCTTTTTAAAAGGTGCTTTTGAACTACTGTAATTACCTCTAATCTCGAGAAGAAACATACTGGCTTTGGGAATAACATTCAATGGGGGAGAGGTTCAAGTCTTCCGGACTCTCCGGAGCAGTTGTGGGATCTGCCTATAGAGCCCGTCACGGTTGCTGCATGAGGGAATCTCCCATTGAGCAATACTTACTGTAACCCATCATGAATGGCTTTCGCCTCGACCGCTACTACACCTGTCAACCAAGTGAACATGCAGATACGCTAATGTTGAGCTTTAACCAAAGTTAGGAGGTAGATGCCGATTTATTTTCTCTCTTCTCAGACAATGCAGCTTCTTTTGATACAAAGGATGGCTGAAAATAATAAAAGTCAATGAGCAGCTAGAAAACCTTTGGCTGTCATTACATTTTATGATGGTCAATTGTGCTATGAGGTCTGTATCAGAAGTTTAAAGAATTCTTGATGCACTGTGTGCCATCAGTTTTGTAGAAATGTGTAATCCTGTTTTTTTTTTTGTAATAACCATTAAGATTCGTAACTTATGATATATGTGTATTTGTAATATTCATACTTGAATTGCAAACAGTGTGCTAAATATTGAATGGGCATTGGTAGAGATACAGTGTGCTTGTTCACCGTGCTTTATCCAAAGATGTTCTAAGAATCCTGTGTACCTACAGTATGTATGCAGTCTGTATAAGAAATGAATGATTCGGGTGCTATACTAATCATACTATTACTGTTATGTCTTGCTACTATACTAATGTTAAAGGATAAGTAAGAATAAAATGTGCTTTCAAGCAGGCACGTTGTTAAAGTGATGGTGTGTTTGGTTATTTTTGCAGATGTGGGTGTAATAAATAACTTAAAACTCAAGTCTTGCTTAACGCTACAGCAGTTTGTGTGCACCACAGAGCCAAAGAAGGGCAGCAGGTCAGCTCTGGGTGGGTGTTTTGCTCACCACATTGTGGCTCCATGTGGATTCACTTAGTGATGCAGGCTGCTTTTCCACAACATGATTTTCAAGAGTTCAGCTCCACTTAAGAGACATATAAACACAGCAAATACCGTTAAGACCTTTTCTCAGTAATGCATGTGTATTCTTGAGATCTAGAAACAACTCAAACTGTCAGCCACAGACTGAATCAAAGTGTTGTGTCAGAATTGAAAGAATGAGCTAAGTTCCATGTAAACCTCCACAAAGAAGTGGAAAGTATCCTTTTCAGGGAATTATGTCACCAAATTCCCTCGGTAATAAAGGTGCAGGTACGTCAGGAAAAAAGCAGTGTTTATGCATAAGCCACTTTTCTAGGGCTCATTGGGCCGAGATAGCTTTGTACATTAAATGAAAACAGATACTGCAGTGCCTCAAGAGCTGCTTTGATTTCTTGCCAGAAGCCTGCTTTGGTTCTTAAAATCTAATCTGAGGATTTGGAATAGTCCTGAAGCACGACAACAACTCCCTTCAAGAGCAGTTTTCCAGTGAAATCAAGCTTTGATGAGGTCCTTCCAGGATCCCCGGGCTATGCGCAAGTTAGGAAACAGCTTCTCTGGCCTGAATGTTCTGAGGATAAACCAGATATCGCTAATGACGGCGCTGAAAACACAAACCTACACAGAGCATCCTCATAAAAAAGCACTAATGATTGATGTTTACTATGGAACAAGGTCTGCTTTGAGGTAACAACACTAATATTCTGGTATAATCTGCAGCTGCAACCTGCTCTAAAAGGCATTTGCCAGAATCAACCATAAAAATAATAGAAAACTTAGATAAATGTTTGTTTTATGTGTACTGTGTGTCTCATAGTACATTTTACTCCATTATTCACATATTAAATAAGAAAGCATTAAAGTTGCATTATAGTACAATGGCCACATTATTGAGTAAATCATAACATGAACTAAATAGTCCTTAAATATATCGATACACTAATTGATCACTTCATTAGGTACACTTGTGCAACTGCTTGTTAATGTAAATGACTGATGAGCCAATCAAATTGCAACAACTCCATTTTTCTTGAGCATTTCTGAACACACAACACCTCCATCCAGCAGCAGAAGACCAGATCAGATGCCACATCTGCCAACAGAACAGAACAGGAAACTGAGGCTATGATTCAAATGGACTCACCAAACAGAAGCCTGGAAACACTGCGTGGTCGGATGAGTGTCAGTTGCTGCTGCAGCATTTGGTTGTCAGGTCAGAATTGGATGTGAACATCAAGCACCCTGCCTTGTTTAGGCTGGTGATGGTTGTTTCCTGTTGTGGAGGATATTTTCTCAGCACACCGTGGGCCCCTTTGTACCAGTTCAGAATCATTTAAATGCCACAGTCCAGCTGAGTGTTGCTGCTGACGTGTCCATCCTGTCATGACCACAGTGTACCCATCTTCTAATGGTGCCATGTCACAAAGCTCAACTAATCTCAAACTGGTTTATTGAACCGGTTTATGTTCACTGTACTCAAATGGCCTCCACAGTTGTCGGATTTCAAACCAACAGAACACCACTGGGTTGTGGTAGAACTAGAAATTTTCATTATGGCTGTGCTGCCAACAACTCTGTGATGCTATAACGTCGATATGGACCAAAATCGCAAAGTGTTTCCAGCACCTTGTTAAATCTATACTACAAAGAAATAAGGCAGTTCTGAGGGCCAATCCATTACTAGCACGATTATACCTTAATGAAGTAATTGTGAGTGTGTGAACTTTCCTTTACTTTCACAAACTGAACAAACAGTGACCCCTACAGTCGAAAACGTAGAACTACACACGAGCCTTAACGACTAAATGGGAATAATTGGCATATTTCTTGCTGTGTACATTACCACAGCAGAAAAGCTTATGAATATACAACAAAGTGCTCTAAAGAAACAGTAAAAATAGTGCAAAAACTTTACACTTATTATTATTTTTACTTTATGTGTGCTAGATATTTTGCTTACATGCTTACAATGCACTGGAGTTTAGGTTTCATCTATTAAGATTTACCATTGTAGGAAAACACACAAGTGATTTTATAAGTTACATCTTTGCATGTCCTGTTGCAACATTTCAGTGGCCTCATAAAATAGGAGCATGGGTTTCCTTAGCAGCATCACGGTGAGCACCTGTAGAGCACTTTCATTACTGACCAGTAGATGGTGGTAAAGCATTAGAAAAAAATACAGGCTTACTTCATTGTGTCTTACCTATCAAAGGTTAACTATGAGCAATGAAGCAAAAACAGACTTTTCAAGTGGTCCATCAGCAATTCTCAATATATTCTACACATGCAGTGTCACATATGTGACATATCTGTGGTATTTATGAGGTCTTGCTTTTGATCGTGAAAAGTCTTCATTGCATGATCTTGTTATTGTTGTGTGAGGTTGTGTTTGTTGTGTGATGTTTGTGTACTCTAGCGATTTGTTCTTTAAATGTATGTGAGCACAAGCATCCAGTGTCACAGGCCGGCAGGTGCACAAACATTTTTTCCAATGAAAGCTTTTGCAGCAGGAGGACGAGGTTGTCAAGCTCAAATCCTGTAAAGCTCACACCCCCCCCCCCCACTCCTCACACATTATATTCGAACAGTTGGCCATGAACAGTATCAGTTTCATCTTTTGATACACCATGCCTGTGTCAAAATCTATCAAAACCATGCAGAATTTAGAGGTTATCTACTCTGCCAACTGGGCTATCAGTTGTTTAGGGGACTTTGCCTTCTGTGCATTATAGCCACTACTGTCAGGCTGTCTGTCAGCTCTTTTTGAAGGAATTGTGCCAGCTTTGACTTTAACTGGTTGAGATTGAATGAGGTCATTTTTAGGTATTGTGTTACACGTCTAAAGTGTCCACTTTGTAACAGCTGCATGCGATGTGTGGGGGACTGCAGCCTTGGTCCAAAACTGACCACCTATTCACTGCACGGTATGCTGTCAGAAACGGGCATAGTCCAACTGGGGATTAGTGTTGGACCCCTGGGGTCTGCAAGTATGTGCCAATCGCCTATGCACACATGTGGTGTGGTGAAAAATGGACTTGCATTGTTTGATCCATGAACGTGAGACTCCAGCGTGACTTACACATTAAGACTGGCAG
This sequence comes from Apistogramma diplotaenia, assembly GCA_015052665.1. Taxonomy (NCBI): domain Eukaryota; kingdom Metazoa; phylum Chordata; class Actinopteri; order Cichliformes; family Cichlidae; genus Apistogramma; species Apistogramma diplotaenia. The sequence continues at coordinate 60,995 of VOQJ01006563.1, forward strand.
CGAACGGAACACGCTCCCTGAAGGATTGCCACTCTGGCTAAGGGGGTCATCACTGTATGTAATACAGCAAGTTATGATTTTGTCGGGCATATTACACGTTTTTCAATTTAATTTCAAATTCAATTTTATTTATATATCGCCAAATTACAACAAACAGTTGTCTCAAGACTCTTTAGATTGTAAAGTAAGCACCACAGAATCATTATTTGCTCCAATAAAGAAGCTCAAAGCTTCCACAGTGAAGGAATCGTAAAAACCTGCTGAAAGTCGTTCAAGAAATGTACACATTATGGCCAGTGGTTGGAGTTTTTGTTGTGGAAAATACTTTCCCATTGTAAAGCTTGGGCTGTTAAAAAGCCTGGAAAATGTTGCCCGGTGTCAGCATGCTTAGAATGACTGAGGTAAAGGCCAGACACGGCTGTAGCTGTGAGCTGTGGGCAGCCTTTTGTTTGTGAAACTACACTCACAATAAGGTGGGGGGGGGGGGGGGGTGTAATTATTTTTAACAGCTTAACACTCCAATCAGTCTGGAGGGTTTTTACACACTGTAGAGGCTCGTGTCACCAGGGAATATTAAACCTCTTAGCAGAATGTCTACTTTGTCTTTGCATTTCACAAGAGGCCAG